>CM021107.1:107708264-107996649 GCA_007115665.2 Sequoiadendron giganteum | reverse complement strand
GAAAAGATGGACAAACAGATTGCCATTTTATTGCCTAAAGGACTGACTTAAGATTTAGACTAGATGGGCAAACGGATTGCCAATGCGACGGACACCTACAGGACTGACCCAACCATCTCGGGGGATGATCAAAGATCAACCTTGCCTACGTTCAAGCTCAGAGATGACGTAGTTCGACAAGGTGAAAGACTTACAAGACTAAATGATGAATTTTTTGAAGATTTTCTGATATTTTGACATGCATTTATTGACATTTTTCAAATTTGAATGGGCACATTGGCCTAAACTTGCACAAGCTTTGACCAATCCCATTATGACAAGTGTCTCTATCCTATTGGATGGGATTTAGTCCCACATTGCCTAATTTTGGCCTCTCTTCTATCAACTTTTCCTATAAATGCAAGCCATCTTCTCTCATTTCTACAACACACTTGGAAGGCATCTAAACTATAGGCAACTTGAGCTCATAGCAACTCATTGTCTATCATATCACTAAGCTTATCAAGGATTGGGAAAGGGCTCTCTCACATTTTCATGGAGGGCACTAATCCACCATAGAATAAGTTGTATTTCATTTCTTCTTTGCATGCTTGAGTTGGTTTTATCAATTGTTTGAAGGAATGAGTTATATTATTCTATGAGGATATGATTTACCTTGGAAACAAGGTGTTGCTCCTTCTTTGCTCTGTCGTGGATCTTCAAAAGTGTCAGCTTCTTTATTGACGAGATAGTTGGCTCTAAGAAAGGTGAGTGATCCAACTTTATAAGTGATAGGATCCTCCACATGTGGGATAAACTCCTGATTGATCTCTTTGGCTTGATCTTGTGACATATCAGATTGTAGTGCTTCTTTAAGAAATGTTGATGCTTCACTATCTACACAAAAGTCTTCCTCATGACTCACTTCATAGGATGTTTCTGATTCATGACTTATGTACAAGCCTTCTTCATGATCCATTTCTAATATGTCTCTACATTTGTCTACATCTTGATCATGTGTACAAATGTTAAGAGTAGGAGACTCTTGTTCATTGGTAATGATTTGAAGAGTATGAGACTCTTGTTTTTGAAGATCATCCACGTGTCCATCCAAAGAAAGCATCTCATGGATAGATGGAGGAGTATGTCCTATGCGGATATGGTCATCATTTGCAACATCTTGTATAGATAGGAGAGTGCCCATTAGATCACTGTAGTATCTCGGAGATACAAATTCTTGATTTTGACTAATTCTAGAATTGCTTTCGCCATGCTTTTGATCAAGTTCTTGACATGGGTCAATTTCAAAGGATGGATTGTCTACAAGGGGTTCTTGGACATCACCCTTAGGCATGGGAAGTGGATTAATATCCACTTGTTCTTTGAATGGATTTGGATCAAGTGTAGTGTCAAAGATTCTTTCACTATTTTCAATCGTAAGGTCGAAGGATGTCAATATGCCTTGGGAGGGACCATTGCTAGGCCTTGATGGAATATTTTGATCATGCTTTGGAATACGTTCTTGAGATATTTCCTCTAACTTATAAGGTGATGTAGAAACTTTTTCGATATGATCATTGGTCGATGGATCGTAGATTATGTCAATGGGATCAAATAATTGTAACACATCTTGAAATAGATCGATAAAAAGTGGCTCTTGATGAATGACGATTTGATCAATGGATGGGGTAGACATATCTTCAATGTGCTCATTGATGGATTGATTTTGATCATTGTTTTCAACAATTTTGGTGGAGGGATTGTCAATGTTCTCAAACATAGGATCAAATGATGTTAATGTTTCTTGGATTGGATCATTGTTGGGTATCGTCAGTGAGTTTTGATCGTGATTGAAAAGTGACTCTTGGTGTGTGATGATTTGATCATTGAATGAGATGGGAACATCTTCAATGTGTTCATTGATGGATAGATCTTGATCATTGTTTTCAACAATTGCGGTGGGAATCTGTTGCAAGCTTTGTTGGGCGGGTAAGGCCTGCATTTGCTGCTGAGCCAACAATGCTTGTTGTTCATCATGTTGTTTTTGTGCCAACAAAGCTTTTTGTTGGGCTCTTTGTTGTGCTACTTCTTCTTGGATTGATTGCAATAGTGCATAGAATTCTTCTTGCGCTTGCGCTTGTTGGGCTACTTGAGCCGCTTGTGCTTGCTGAGCAACTAGCTATGTAGCTTGTTGGGCTTGGAGTGCCTTTTTGCGAAGTTTCTTGTGCGCTTGCAACATGATGGAGAATGAATTGGTCGTGTTGTGTTTTGGCGGTGGCGGTGGTGGTGGTGGTATGGGAATGGTGTTGATTGTTGGGGTTGCTTGGATGGTTGCCATCTATTGTTGCGATATCGATGGAAAAATGGGATGATTTGGTATGATGTTTTGATTTGGCATGATAAATTGAAATTGAACATTTTTATGGTTGGGAATCATATTGCTTGGATTTAGGTAACTTTGATTTTTCATGTTGTTACCTTGGCTTGAATCAACATATGGAGTCGTCAACATATTGCTAGGATTTTGAACAACATTAGGGGGATTTGCAAACATGTTCCATCTCCCAACATGATAGTTTTAAGGGATCGAATTGCTCGTAGATGGATCAAATTCTTATATTCATGTCCCTTTGTAATGCCCCTCACTAAAAATTCCTTAAAGGAAGCTGTACTAACATCATAAGTTTAACCAATTTTTTTATAAAAGTAACATACACATTCTACTAGTTAAAAACAACCTCTGGCTACAAAAGTTAGGATTACCTAAACCCACATATACACATTACATATAACCATAGCCTTAAAAACCTTATGATATAAACATCATACATCATAAGAATACCACATAACATAATAAGAAAATCAACCATGATACAATCTCATAAACACTATCTTAAACCAATAGTTACATCACTCATTCCCAGAATGAGGCAATAGTACAAAAGATTACAATTACAAAATTCCACCTCATAAACATAAGAGGGATAAAATAACTTATACAAGTTAAAATATTACAATGCAAAAAATTACAACAAGAACCGCGAGCTATCCATCTGGATGTCTCGCCACCAAGTACTGAAGCTAGATGGGGACCTAACGGTTTTGGTGCATGTTCCACCCTACCAATGTGGTACCCAAAGGCCCACCCCCCATGCTAGAAGATAGTAACAATGTAACATGGACTAAGATCTACAACCACTAACCAAAGGTAGACTCATACTGACTCATACTGTTATAACTAACCAAATGAATTAACAAGTACAACTCATTCACTATACAAGTACGAATCAAATACAACTCAAGTACACACATAAAAATAACTCTAACATCACATAGGGTCACATATTGCTTCCATATAAAGGCAGACTGGCATAAATTCAAATAACCATACAGACATAAAACAATTTTAACAATAGTTGTCATAGATAGAGTGTTTGTCATGAGATCTCCTCTCTGGAATTTTTCATAGTTCAAAAGTATAATCCTGGTGGCTCCTCAACCAATCTCCGAGCATCATAATGTACTCTCACATGGAATCAACTACTTCTCAAGAAGAACTAGATAGTCCACATTCCAGGCCTTCTCACTCATCCCAAGTCTAAACAAGCCCTTGCGTCTATGAGTGAGGATTAAATTATCTTGATTAGTGAGAAGTTAGTCCTAATATTCTAAGTACATTATTTTAATTATCACTTGTTTAAATTACTCCTGAAGGTTATCCAGTTTACCTCTTTGGGCTCTGGCGCCTAACAGAAGCCACTCTTCTATTCAACAACACACATCCAAACAATCCACCAAGGGAACCACAAGTGCATACCAACTAGGCATCATAATCCACTCCAACACAAGGATGATACAAATAATAGAAACTCACTCCAAACATCTTGGAATAAAACAATCACATAATCCACTCCTTTCACAGGAGGTACAAAATATCTCACTCCAAACATCTTGGAGGCAACAACACATAGTCCACTCCTTTCACAGGAGGCAACAAGATGAAACCACATAACAAGGTCACTCCATACAAGGAGACACGGATCCCATAATCCACTCCTAAACCAAGGAGGTGCAAACATCCCCATTCATGAAAACCGGGTAAAACTAAACATGCACTACCCAAGGGAAAACAACTGGATGGCATAAAGATTCACCAACCCTTATCCTCTAAGTTCTTCTGGAAGACTTATAATTTAGGACTAACACTAAATCCCAAAACCAACAATGCAACATGACGACATAGCAATAAAACATTCAAGTCATTAATCAAATCTAATATTTGGATTTCCTAAATCCATACTCATTCAATAGGTAGTGTTGACAAAGTCAAAGACATGATAGGTAGATCATCTAAAATAATCATAACCCCTATTTCCCTTTTCATTATTGGAAATCTAAAACAATTAAATTTACTTCCCTTTATTGAATACAAAGAATTAAATCCTTTAAGATAAGCATGAGGAAGATACTACTTTTGGATATACTAAATCCATATCTCTTTCATAATCCAATCACAATGATTCAATTAATCTAAATAGAAATTAATAAATAACATAATTGATTGCCTCATCAATAAAACAACTTCTTAATTTACTTTTAAATCGACACAAATCCATGCAAGTAAACTTTTTCCATTTCCTAACCAAATCTTACATCTCATTCACTTTTCTATTTAAAACATTTCATCACTTTAATATAATAACATATTGTTTCTCTGTCCATTTAAAAACATGCAATTTCATCAATGTATCAAAAAATATCTTTTGGCTTATCTATTTGACCACGCATTCATATTGTTTCTAATTAAATCTCATTAATTAAAACAAACATTTACATATAAATATTTCTATAATTCTTCAATATATTTAAATATCCTTTTCCTTATCAATTTTGACCATACATTCAAAATTTATCTTTTAAATTCTTCATGCAAAGCTAAATTACACGCACTTAAATAAAACAAGGTAAATACTGATTCAAAATACTCATGGATATATATATACATTTCAATATATTTTCTTCAATCATATTAAGAAAATAAATATTTTCTTTTAAATCAAGTAATTATTTCTATTAAAAAATATATTTCTTTATACATTTTCTACACATACTAATCATTTCTTTTAGAACACTAATAATACCCAATTTGCAAACAGTAGAATAAAATACGATAAAATATTATTTATTCTCTCAAATGGATATATACCTTCACTATATATATACTAAATATAAATTAATATATTTAATCATTAACATATCTTCTATCCTTTGCAGAATATCAAATTGATTAATTCAAAATAAAATATCCTTTATCATCAATATTTCAAAATATAAATATATTTTTCCAATTAAATCAAATTAATAATTGAACCTTTTACATATGGATTTAAATTCCACAATTCAATTTTAAATTATGCATTCTTTAAATCAAATATTTAACTCCTTCAATTAAACTTTAACATGCTATTTTAAAATAAACAATAATTTCCCCATATGTTTATAATTTTAATTCCACTAATCTAATATACAAATTTTATTTAAAATAATATAAATAAATATAATATTTTAGTATTATAAATTATAATATAAAATATTATTAAATAATATTTCAATATTATAATAACAATACATAAAATATTAATATTTATAAATATCAATTTATTATTATTTTATTTTCAGAACAGCCATGGGAAAATAATTTAACAGCAGTCTCATGTTTTAAGTATAACTCAAAAACTACGATCTAGGTATTTGAGATTTTTGGACAGGGGTTAGAAAATATCAAAATGCAAAAACCCTTTAAATTTCTTGAAAACTCAGTTTGTGAAAGTGAGGTTATAGGCGACGCAATCAGACCATTTTACCATGAAAATATAACTATACTGCAGATTTTAAAATATGATTTTTAATAATAACAAAGGGTTTCATTTTCTAAAAACATTCTAAATGCCTTGTTCAATCTCTATGTTTAATTTCAATAACAATAAAATCAATTTCTCCAAATAATTTAAATTCAACTAAGGTTTTCACAATTTTCACTCAAGAATTTTCACAAGCAAAGGCTGTAAATTTGTTTAATTCTTTTTCTTCTAATATCAAATTTATTTTCTAAAACAGATTTAACAAATAAATCTTTAATCACTACTATTTAAAAAAAAAACAATCAAGAACAATAAAATACAAAGAGGAAAACCTGGTACAAGAAGCTACAGAAAGAGATGAATTTTTGATGCAAGCCTCCTCCAAAGATTTCCTGAATTTTCTTCAATCCTCCAATGAATCCAATCCAAAATCCAACAAATGCAAACAATCTTTCCTTCAATCAATTCTAAAATCAAACTTTTTTCAAACTCTTGTGCAAACTTTCCAAAATTTCTTCCCTGCTGTAAAAATGTATTTTTTTCTTTCTAAAAGATTTTTCTGCCCTAAAATTAAAACATGTATTCTTTATAAATCAAAAATACCTAATACAACCCTAATTCACATTACATGCAAATTAGATATTTCAATTTCAATTTCAATTTCAATATTTACAACCCTAATTCACATTACATGCAAATTAGATATTTCAATTTCAATTTCAATTTTTAATTTCACTTTTCCAAAAACCCATTTTCAATTTAAAATGAAATTTCAAATAATAAATTAATTTCCAAAGTTGCAACCAATTTCCTAAATAAACATTTAATTACAATTTCTAATTTAATTTCCACATGTTGGAATTAAATTCCAAAATTAATTTTAATTCTTTTATTTCCTTTCATTCTCTTGCATCACGTTTAATTAATTAGTTTAATTATTTAATAACTAAATTCAACCCCCTTGGATTAAATTTAATTAATTAAATAATTTAAATATAATTAATTAATTTAAATATCAACTTTTATCCACATTGCATTATTTAAATTAAATAACCATCAACATGATTTAAATGCAATTATTCTAAATATCTATTTCCAAATCAAGAATTCTTCAGAATTAAATAACATCAAAGCAAGACAGACAATGACTCGACACACAACTAACAACACACTAAGGCTAGGGTGTAAACTTGACACATGTTACCTAGCTACTATCTCTCGTTCAACTTAACCATTGGATCGACACACTCAAACCTGTGAAACCAGGTGGAGTCGATGTCATGTACCTGCAATCCTACAACCAAGTAAAGAACATCATACAATATATCCAACATATAATACACACCATGAAGAAGAAATTACGGATTTGCAGGGCACTCACAAGCGAGTGATGCGAACTCGTCCTCTTCACCCATACACTCATCAAAACTGACACTTCCATCATAATTCTAATAATCTCATAATAATATCTCATGTTAACTCTACAACATCATTAATCCATAATGCATGTGAAATAATAATCAGATAACTACATCCCATAATAATAGTTTTCGCTCAATAGTAGCGGTCAACACATCATAGCAAAATGTATCCGGTATCAAAGTAACTGCAACCAAACATAGCATAAAGCAACTTGAACAAGAAGCAAAATGGAGGGGTATTACATTCTTTGCCTCTCTGCACTTTCGAGGATTTGGCACAGAGGTTTGGTGAGATGGAGGACGATGTTTTGTGTGCCGTTTGCTTGAGCTTCTTACATGAAGATGACAAAATTCGGGAACTCTGCAATTGTTGTCATGTATTTCACAGGCATTGTTTGGACAAATGGATTGATGGGCAACATAGGGCGTGCCCTTGCTGCAAAAGCTCTCTGTTTCCACACAGCTTTGTGCATGCAGAAGTAGAGGACGATTATGAGATATAGGGGTTGGACTATAGCTTTTCAACTGTCAAACAATCAGTCAGAGTTTTATAGCTTATTCACTTTTTCTTAAGAAAGATTTTATGGTTTTATCATCGAAAAGAAATCACCATTAAAGATTTGTTTTAGAAGCATAAAGTGTAGATCTCTAAATGTTTGAGACATTTTACCTCATTTCAAATGCAGAAAAGTGCTAATGAATTGGGCATAAAGGAAGTTTAATAAGATAGAATTTGTTTCTTCTTCGATATGATTGTGTTTGGAAGATGCAATCATACTTACGCCATTGTAAGATATACAAGAATCTATTCTCAATATAAGGATGATAAGTATTTTTAATGTCTTTTTCTACTGATATGGCCATGCTGACTTACAATGTTCTTGCATGTACAATCAAACAAAACTGAGCCGGTTAACATAGATAATAAAGGTACATCCCAATGTGGAATAAACGTTAATGTTGAAGTTAAAATTACATTCACTTGTCTATGAGATTGCCATGCATGACTAATATATAGAGAATTGTGACAGGAAGAACATAGAAATTACTGCAATTGAAATTATCCGCTACGTAGTATACATCATAGAAGGGTGTTTAAAACTTAATATTAAATTAAATGAATAACCTATCCAATAACAAAATACTTTGACATGTCAAATTATTATTTTTTTACTTGTAATAATTTTCATTTTAAAGATCAAATAGTTAATAGTAATTTTATATCTCATATTCACTAAAACTAATAGATAATTAAATTATATAAAGCATACATCTTTATTATCTTTGAAATTCTTGTACTCTCATTTGAGACACATGTGCATTGCACACAACACACGACACCATTGAACACCATGACACATAAGTCAAGTGCCAATATTTGTTTCATCAGACACAACTATATGTCATTGCATAACCTCATGCAAGAACCTAGTAACAACAATAGATATATACATGTGGACTTCTATGCTCATAGGCTAGAATGCCAATCATTAGGATGCTCAGCCCATAGGTGGTTGGGAGGTTGGTAGTTTAGGACATAAATCATTACATCTTCCCACTCTTTTTTGTAACTATAATCTAACATACATAATTTTCATGTCTTAATATGGAAAGAGGATAGATACCTAAATAGTTGTAGGCAAACTAGTTTGATGTATATGGCTTTTTCTTATCATGTAAACTCTCATTTTTTGTTGCATAACCAATAACATTTATTACACCTTATTCACTTCTAATTGTGAATAGAAGTAGCATAAACAAATTTTGGCCGTGTTTCAAGCCTACGCAAGGCAATTTAAGGCCTCATATCTTGCTCTAAAGATTATATTAGGGTGTTAAAAAATTCAATGATTAATATCTACCATTGTAGAGCTAATCTTGGCTCGAAACTCACCTAGCATGTACAATTTACAAAATTAGAGCTTTGGGGAAAGTCTCAAATCTCAATACCTTCACATACAAACTTACTAAAAATAGAAACCTATTATTTTTAGCCCTTATTTACAAACAAAAATAGAAATTAATAAAACTATTTTTTTGGTGATGTAGGATTTCTCTTACACCCTAGATGCTCCTTCATTATAAACCCAAGGTAATTTGAGAGGTGAGCTTGTCACATCTAAGGTGTTTTGAGAAAAACCAAGATGGTCAACTTTTGCCTTGCATAACCATGATGGAAATTCAACAAGCCTTCCTTTCCACTTAACCAAGTATTCTTACATGAATTCTCTATGTATTTGGATATTGGGACATGATTAGGTGACTTAGATGCCACTTTTGCATGGTATTATATTATGGTTTTGTAATTATCATTTGGTTGTTTCATTCATTTGTTTCTTTATTTTCTAGTTTCCTAGGATGTAGTAAGCTCGACATATTTTTAGTTATTTTTATGTTTTTTAGTACTACACTAGATCTAAGTGTAGACCTATTTGAATCATGTGAAGGATCCCTATCTAGATCATATTGTAATTAATATTATTATTGTAAACTTTAGAGGTTATATTTTTTCTTGTAATGGTTTTCTCAATATATATCATTGTCTTATTGTAAATGATTCTTCTAGTTTCTTTCCTACATATTATTTTAGATTATATTTTATATTCATCTCTCCACTTAGATTAGAATAGGAATCATTTCTACACCTTAGACTCCTTTCATTTTGTATCTGATCTTGATCAACTCAAGCCTTAGGTGGTAGGAATAATATTTTTGTACCAATTTTTCTGTAAACTATATGAGCATATGTAGCAATTTATTTTTAAGGAAAATAGAAATAATTTATAGATTAGAGATAGAAAAATAAGTGGTAGTAACTTTTATCTTTAAAATATAAAGATGGAGGATTTGATCATTGACCAATATTTATGAGTTTTAATATCTAGATCCAAATAAATTGCAATATCACTAGATGGATGGGTAGTGATGGGTAAAAAGGAAAGAATCATTACCAAGATATAATTTATAAGTTTTTTTTATTAAATAAATATGAATAATCCAGTACAAAATTTCTTTGATAAATGTATGAGAAACTATGCCATTTTAAATCCTTGGCTAATTATATTTTTGTTCAAAATAATATATACACTGTAAGGATGATTGATGGTGAATCTATTTCTAAGCACCCAAATATATTCAACAAGATTTTAACCTACTAATAACTTGTGTTTATGAATATGAAAATCAATATTGATGCATTGACCCTTTTGTATTCTTTTCTAAACTCACTGGACTACATAATAATGGTTATATGAAGCATTGTATCAAAACTATTCCTTGATCAGTTTGTGGCCACTCTTCTCTCAAAATAGATGATTAGAATGGATAAAAATCTATCAAGTGGTATTTGGTAATTTTTTGGAAGTCTAAAATTAATTGAAAGAAGAATACCAAGGGGAATTGTAAGTATCATGGTAGATCTAGGTACCTTGGAAAACTCAAGGTAAAATATTAGAACTATGGGAAGACAAGCCAATTTAAAATAAACTACAAGAAGGATAAAAATAACAAAAACTTCAAATTTTATGGTGATTATAATAAATATCCATAGGAGGATGCAAGTGATGCAATTGTTGTAGCCTTAACAATTCATGCATGTGAGAATGTATGGAGGATAAAATCTAGAGATTCTATAAAATTGACACTCTATTGAGAGTGTTTTTTTAAACTATAATAAATATGATGGTTGGAAGGTATACCTCATCAACAACTCATATGTCAACATAGTTTAGTTATTAGAGAGTTAATATTAGATTCTCTAATGGAGGATCAAAGACTACATTTTGAAAGTCTTCAACATCTTTGATAAATTGCATAATTTTTTTTATCTATCTATGTAAAATGAATGATGTAGTTAATCTTAAAATATTTGAGTTTTTAATATGGTCTAAGGGGCTATGGTTCTCATGAAGAGGATTTATGTTTCTACTCTCTTTTATCTTGATGCATGCACTTACATTTAGTCTAATATCTCTTTAGTACATGTGGTGAAGATATATAAATTGTCTACACCATATTCATTAGAAATTATAGTGAACAAGTTGATTCCTTCTAGTACTTATAGCCATGCATTTTGGGTACCTAGGAATCCTTATCTCAAAGACAAATTTATTTATTAAGAAGACAATGTTATGGATCAAATATAGGGGCCATATTTTTTAGAAAGGTCTATGAAAAATGCACCATAAAAATATTGTAAAATAACTTACTGATTATTCTCTTGAAATTGAATTTTTTTAAAATTTCATGTGAAAAGAAAAAATCATGTTTGATTTCACTCTAGTATCATAAATACTCTAGGTTTCTAGATACTATTCATTTTTATGTACTTGATCCTATATATGTTGTCAAAGTATTTTTATTAAGTTTTATATATGAATGATTATTGTATGAGGGCATGGTTATATTTTCCTGTAAAATGAGTTCTTTAGTCAATTTAGTGAGCTTAATTCTCTTTTGAAAAACCAAACTAGTATTATAATGCTGAGAACAATAAGTAGTGGTGAGTTTTATTTTATAGAGTTTCATAGACTTTGTAAGGAGAACAACACTAAAATATATAATAAAAAACCTTACACCCCTTAGAAAAATAGAGTTATATAATTTATTAAAAAAAGTTGATAGAAATGGATATGAGTATGCTTAGTGTGTTTGGATTGGATCATAAATTCTAGGCCAAACTAGTTGCTACTTAAATTTATCTAATCAATAAGTCTCTTAAGTAAATACTTGTGAAGAAAACCACCTTGGAGGTGTAGATAGAAAAAATAAAAATCAATACATCTTTGTATATTTAGTTGTGAGGCATATGCTCACATTCTTAGGGAGAAGTGGTCAAATAACATATGGTGAAAGAATTATTTTATAATTTTGAAGAACTAAACTATGTTGGGGGGAAATTCCTTCATAAAAAATATGTCATCCTAAAAGAAAAGTGTTAGAAATTATGGAAATGATAAAATAACAAAAATATCCTAAATGATGGATAGTCCAAATTTAAAAATGTACACAAAAAGTTATAAAAATGAGATTGAATTTCTAAAGAAACTAGAAATATGAAAGCATTATGAAACACATAAGCATTGATTTGGCCACATAAGCATTAAAATATAAATCAAATATACTAAACTAGAATCTTGGAAATAATAATTTAGATAGAAGTCATTAATAGGGATTTGGGCCACATTGGGTATTCCAAAATAAACTAAAGAAAAAAATAAAACACAAAAGACTCATATGCAAAAAATTGAAACCTTATATAAATTGTCTTCCTTACTTATTTAATTGAGCTATAAGAAGAGCTACACAAATACTCCACTTTAGTGTGTCTTTAAGATGTATGATTGCTTGAGATGGTGTAATATGGATTACTAAAATAACCAAAAAAATAATAAAATAAGGATAATATTTTATTCTCATGCAAGAAACACATATTTATCATGAAGAAATGATATAAAATGGAGGAAATGACTTACAATGTATTTTTTTTTGGAAGAAATCGAGGGTTGGGATGTGAAGTTAATGAAGGGCTGAGATCTCATGAAAATGATTATAATTATTGAGAGTGTATTCATGTGACATGTATTACAAGGGAGAAGAGAGGAAATTATTTAGGTGAAAAAAGTGTCCAAAAGGTGTGAGAGTGGGTATGCTCACAAATGTGTGAGCACTATGAGATGTGTAAATATTAGGGTGGATACATTATGAGACTTTTAAGAGGTGTGGAAGCTACACATGTGGGACGATCATGTTCACACATGTGTGAGCAAGGTAGTGGGCCTAGGTTAAATAGGAAAAGGATGAGGTGGAAACTTAGGATGATTTCAAGCATACAAGATTGCATGCTCACACATTGTAAGGGAGTGGGTTGATGTGGCATAATCAAACATGTAGGATCATGAGGAGTGGATAAGACACTTGTTAGATGATGACAAGTTTGGAATATTAGTTATTTAATAATAAATGAATGTTAGCAGGGGATAATTAGGCTTAATTAATTAATAAAGTAAAGAGAGTTAAAGGGGGCTGTAACATAGGAAAAGGGGACCCTAATTTTAATGTCTAAACCTAGGATTAATTTTTCTCCCTTTTCAAAGGTGCATTAGGATGCAAATCAATAAGGTGATTAGATTAATTTTCAACCATGAACGTGAGTCAATTAGACCTAGATTTGATCCTTTTGAGCCTTGGAAACATATTGGAATTGATTTTCTTTTATTAACCTAGTTAGACTATGTGCCCTAGTATGAAAACTGCAAGATCCCTATAACTGATAGACTGAAACAAAAATTTGTAGCCAAATTTGGGAAGGGAAGAACACTATGTACCTATCTCATAAACATGGAAATTGTCTAAATAGGAGGAAAAAGTCACCCAAGGGAATTTGAGTCCTTGTATGCCTTTTTAAAAAACTAAAAACTTGAACCTATACCTCTTTTATCTACTCTCAAATGTCAGCCTTGGAAAATTCTATATTTGGTTATGAACCTATAACAAATATGCAAAAGAGATGGTGGGGGTGGCTATATAGGAGTTTTCCTTAGTCAAACACCTTGTTTTGGTATTTCTACCTCCATAGTGACCAGTAAAATTGATTGATACTAGTGTGTGTGCCCTAACCTTAAAATGCATAAAACCCTACTAAAGTGTGTTAGAGAAGGATTCATATATGAAAATAACAAGATCTACCTAAAAGGATGCCAAAAAACCCTTAGGAAATATAAAACACAATGATACATTGCTTTAGCCCACAAGTAGATGAAGCTTGCAGATGAGAAAAAATAGAAAATATTAAATAAGTCATTAAGTCAAGAAGTAAATGGCCAAATGCATCTCCAAAACACAGAATCCAACATGCTCTTCTATTGGAATCAATCTTGAATCATAAAATAGGCTTTGATCAAATTTTCAAATTAAATTAAAAACCTAAAAATTCAAATGTATGTGGTGGAATGTGATGATCTCTTGCTTCTCGAGATTCTTCTCTTGCTTCTCTCTCTCTCTCTCTCTCTCTCTCTCTCTCTCTCTCTCTCTAGTTTTAAATGGTGAAAAGACTAGGTATTTATAGTCATTTCTCTAATTTCTTGAAATTTAGATCCCAATAGATGACACTAGCAATTTGAATTTTGAATGTTAAAATGCTGACACCGACAAACTCAAAGTTGGATCTCAAAAAAATGGGGTGACTCAGATGCCCAAAGGAATCCAAGTCTCGACCCTATTTTATAGAAAGTAGGGTGTTGGGGCCATCAAATTAAATAAATGCATTTGTTCAATGCTTGGAATTTCTCTGAAAAGGGTAAAATAGGCCTCAAAATGCATAATTTAGGAGATTATGGCCTAATTAGGAGATTTTGAAAATGCATATATGTAAGGGTCAATAAAGTAGGTCCAAACTAAGCATGGAATTATGCTATCACCCACAAGGGAGTTTGACACTACATTTAGCCCCCACTTTAGCAGCCATATGACACTACATGCATACACAAGATAAAGTATTGAAAGTAAACCATGCCATACAAAAATGGCACTCATAAGGATATTATGAATCATTCATGAATGAGAGAATGAAGCTATAGTGTAGTCATCTAAAAAACCACATCGTTAAGAACCACATTTTACAAACTGATTTGTTAGATATTCAAAAATCATCTTGTACTTGCAAACAAACATGTAAAATTCTAAGAACAACTAGATTCGAGGTTAGATGTATGCCCCCTGATTTTACTTTCTTTATGGAGGTGGAATCAGGGTAGCAATCTAACCGCATTGAATTTCTAAAATTGGTGATGGAAATTCTTGTGATATCGTCATTATATCACAACATCAAATATTGAAAAACATTGGATATGATTGTGGGTAGAACTATGAATCCAACACAATAGATGACATCGAAATTGGAGTTTCGTAGCCCCTTCTATGGTGAATTGAATAAGATATGATTATACTAAATTTGACTATATACTAGTGAAAAATCACCTATTTGACAATCATTTTCACTTTTGATGTTTGAAGGTTTAGAGATACCATTTCACCAAGCAGTGAGGATTACAAGCTGCCAATTGCGTTGCAAGGTGTGTTCCCTTGGTCTCCTTGTGTTATGCAACACAATGCTCGAGTTTGTGGCATGGCTTAACCACCTCTCATGGATTCATTAACTCTAGTGGTTGTATCAGACATTAACAAGTCAATCATTTGGTGCAATAGTAACCGTCTATGAAACAATTGGTATCAAAGCCTCGGTCACAAGTTCGAACCTGTTGCTTGCATTGGGGGATTATTGAAAGGTGTGCACCCTTGGTCTCCTTATGTTGTACAATGCAGTGCTTAGGTTTGTGACATGGCTTAATCGACTCATGTGGATTCATTAACTCTAGTGGTTGTATCAAGTATTAATAGGTTTTTTTTTTAGTGTAACGAAAACCGTTTGTGCAACAAATGATACTAGCCCCCAAGACTTGAGATCCTATAAGAAGACACTACACGAGGCATAGTGGCACTAGCATTGAGTTTCCTATTCCTTTTCCTATAATTAATTTCATTGTTTTATGTTGTTTTGATGTTTTTTTTTTCAAAATTCATGTCATCCCTATCCAAACTAAGTGATAGTGTCCAACAGTGATTTTCTTAGTGGCTAATATTCACCAATTGGCTAATAGTTGAAATTTGGGAATACAAAATTAGCTAATAGTTTGAGCTACAATGTGACTTGAATTGCCACATTTTTACAAAATTTTATTATAGTCTTATTAAAATTGCCAAATAATTTATTTTATTAAAAAATTTAACTAAAAAATCCACCACAATATTCGATACATGATTAGATTAGATTCGCCTTAATTTTATAAATTATTGGAGAAATCATATTAATTCGCCAATAGTATATCATAACTATTAATTGCTTTGGGACCATATTTCTAATCTTTAGTTTCCACCATTTATTTAAATATAATCTAATGGCCCTTGTTGTATTTCACAAGGTAAAATGTACACATGATCTGAAATTCTCATGGGGCCCACAATTTTGGATATCATGAGCATTATAGATTGTGGGTAAATTTCACCTTATAGTGTACAAGGGTTGTTAGACCAATGATCTAAAAGCAGTTTTGAGCCCCAACGAGAATTATAGATCATGGTTACATTTTACCTTGTAGAATATAATGAGGGCCATTATATTATATTATAAAAAAATGGTAAAAAGTAAATATTATAGTCTACCTCTTCAAGTCATCGATAATTTCCACCCTCTGTCCCCTACTTTTCCATGATAATTATTTTTAGATTGGATAGATTCACCATCATAATTAATGCATTTTCCTATTATTTTTTAAGATTCACCAAAATTTTCCACAAAATTTTAGTGATGTAAAAAAATTGCCAATAAAACTATATTTTTTTCAGAAAAAAGGAAAGTTTCGCTAATAGAAATTAATTTATTTTCCTCAAAAAATGAAAGATTCGTCAAGATTTTATATCTTTTTTTAGAGGGGTTTCTTAAAGTTATCACTGGTGTCCAATTTGGGTGTCCCTATCACAAAATGGCACCCCTTTCCTTGGATGACACCTCTGTTAGGTAGAATTGTGCCTTTGTCCCAATTAAGATTTGTTATGCTTTTATTTGCTCAGCTACTGATTTGGCTATGTAGTTGATGATTCTTTTTTGTTTTTGACAGATCCCACCACGTGCCTGATAATGTTTAGGATGATGATTGCTTTCATTAGGGTATGTGAAGGATCATCATGGAAGAAACAAGCCCTTAAGTGGCAATAAAATTCAAAAAATCAGAGTTAGGCAACTTGATGTAAAAATTTGAATAAGTTATCTATATTATGTCAAAAATATGTAAGAATAGAATATGTAGAAAATTGAGTTTAGTTTCTAGACTACTAGGTTTATTTTTATTTTTTAAAAATCTATTTGGTGAAAATTTGAAATTTCAATGCAGTAGTACTTAAATTTCAAGGAAAAATAAGAAGTATGTGTTTGTCTGACCACCCTAACCACAATAAAATGATAATATTTTTTTATAATATTTTAGATATAAGTAGGGGACTCATGTCCCGATGTGATGCATATTTTTTTGTAATTTTTTTCCAAGTGAATAATTAATTATGAATTTTTTATTACAACTTTTAAAAAATATAAAAACTCGTATTCCTGACCACCTTAACTTGGTCAAAAATTCATGAAATTATTATTTTATTTTTTAATACTATAGTATGTGAAGCATAGAATGTGATGCATGTTTTGGATTCAAAAAATGTGATACCATTTGAAAGCTATAGATTTTTTTCAATCAGGACTTTAGTCGTAATTCAAATAGAAAATGAATAATAATTATTTATTAAATTCAAAGTAAAGCATAATTTATATTGGTGGAAAGTTGAGAATCTCCTTTAAAAACTCTTTTCATTTCATCAATTTTGGGTAAAAAAATGTCATCAGCCACATGGGCCATCATATCACTTAGATATTGCCACTTTTTGGCCCATCATGATCCTGTACATACCCATTACTTAGAGAGAATTACACACAACTATCATAAGAGGAGGAGAATATTCTACACACCACTAGACTATATTGGATATATCTTATGCCTCCTATGATTTAACATGATGCTATGCTAATAGCACTCATTGAGTGGTGGAACTTAGATACTTCCACCTTTCATCTCCCAATAGGGGAGATGATACTTACACTTGAAGATATACATTAGATCTTTAGGCTTCCCATTTGAGGTGAGATTGTTCACTTTGGGGTGTGTGCAAGAAGTAGAGTCCTCTTTTTGGCCAAAAAGTGGAAGTTTTTTCCCTGATTTTTAGAATTTGTCACATTTGACCTTAAAATTGAAAGCACTTAGAAATGGAATCCTTAAAAAAACCACCAATCATAAAATATAGTACTTAGAGTCTAGTTTCCAAATATGTAATCTATTATAATAACCAGATGATACAAATTGATTTTTAATAGGCATGTATAAAAACCACTGTTTAAAAGTCACCTTTTTTATCATACCATGCATATGCATGTCATCCATATTTTGACCTAAATAATTGTATTCTTTTGAATCATTTTAGGAAAAGATTTGTAACACACTGCAGCATGCTCACAATATTTTTGTAAATTTTTTGAATATATTTTATTTTTGATTTTTATTGGTTATATTTGTCATTTTAAAAAATTGTCATGTATGTCATGCATAAGATGACCTAAACTTATCATATTTTTATTTTTTTCAAATTGAAAAGAATTGTTTGAAGATTTCCTATGTGTATTTTTTTTTCAAAAAAATATTGTAATAAAAAATTAAAATACTAAAAATCCCTGATATTTCAAGTTTATGGACTAGTTTCACAAAAAAATATTGGAAAAATAGAAAAAATAGTCCAATTATAAAAAAATTACATATTTGGAATCTACACAGTCTCATCAATAATGGGTTTTAATTTTGTCAAAATATTTTGTAAAAAACATCTTCAAACATATGTCTAATGTCACTCTTTTCTACTAACACTGATATGACCTTCAATTTGTAAGTCAAAACAAGTCCAAAGCTGAGGGTCAGCTCCCCAAGCCTTTTTTCTGACCTGTTCAACCCATAGCAAAAATCAGGCCAAAAATTTAAATTTTTAGAAATGAGATCCTATCTGGTTATTTTAAAATTTTAAGCCTTTATGGAATAGGATCTTATTTCAGAATGGGATCATGTTTTGTACAAAATGAGATCCCATTTCTAAGAGATGAGATCCCTATAAAGGAGGTTAAAATGACATCAAAGGCATAATAACACAAATAAAATAAACTCAAATGCATAACATAAATTATAGGTCTTTAATAACTCTCAAGGTGTTGGCTCTTTTAAATTCTAACCAAATCTTCAAGGCAGCTGATGGATTTTCCAATTCCAATAATCAATAACCTAAAAGGGGTTTGCCAATGAACGAGAGAAATAAATTTAGTTTTCCTCCTGCACTTTGGGCTCTGCAAAACCTAGGAGGGTGATCCCACAATGTATTCATAAAATTCCTTCACGAGATTTCCAAATGCATTGCATATTAAGCAAATATATTCTCATTAGGGACTAAATAGATGAAATCCTTCAATAAATTGGCATTTCCTTGAGAGAATTTAAACATCTACAGTCGATAATATCAATTGGTACCAAAATTTAGCAAAGGTAGATCGGTTGAATGTATATTTATGAGATTTGTTCTAGAAGTGAGAAAAGTGTATGTAACAATCAAGACTAGTGCCATATCCATGGGTTAGGATTTAGAACATAATAAATTGAACTACAAGGTAGATTTAATCCTGAACATCCATAATCTTTGCAATTGCCTACAATTTACACATTCACACCCAAAATCCTATGACTACTTACCAAATCCACATCACACAAGCATGAATCTATGACTTAACCAAAGCATTTAACTCATCTATTAGATCAGAGAAATAATTAAATCATATATCAAAGTGGGAGACAAATGATAATTAACAAATAGATCCTTGATCCAAATCCATTAATAACTCATCCATAATATCAAAATGGAGAGACAATAGGCTTGAGAGATTAGCATTTCCATTCATGTATGTTTAGAAACCACATAATTGAAAAAACTCACAACTTCTACTCAAAACCCTAAGATATGAACTGTATATGCATTCTTTGTGTTCTTGATTAGCACAATTCTGATATAGACTTCAAAAAAAGACCTCTGCCAAATAGACTTGAATTCCTTTTTATATGATTAAGGGGGAAAAACGAGCACTAGGCTATTGGCTAATTACATTTTATTTTCCCTTCATTTCAAAACAAATTTCAATTTCATTTACCTTCATTTTCAATAGACATTTACCGCAAAAATTATCTGCCTCTACCCGAAAAACCAGAACTCCATTTGTAAAAAATATTACCCTGCCTTTGTTTGCTGCATTTACCATATTTTCACCTCCAAGAATTAAAGCTTTCTTGTTTTATAGTAGAGCATTTGAGTTGTTTAATTTCCACTATGCCCTTTTACTTTTACTTGCAGCATTCAAAAGGTAAATAATTTTAAAAGAACACTTATGGGGCAAAAAATAATTCTACCCATGCCTTTTAAAATATGTGTCTAACAATATTTGAAAGCCTTTATTTAATGGTGAAGATTTTAAAAATTCACATCGGCCATTAAAATATTTCACCTATATATCCTTGCTTTTCACCTTGCATTACCCAACATCATTTTACATTTACATGCCCAACATAGAAAATATTCATTTACATGCCCAACATAGAAAATATTCAACTTTAATAAAGGAGCAATTTATCCCCTCTAAAGATTTCCCGTGCCTTTCATTTCTTCCCGAGCCCACAAGGCTCTTCTCCCTACACACTTTGCTCATCGCACATTACTGGGGAAATTACAAAAAACAACCAATGATACTTAAAGGGCTAGCGATGAGCAACATGCAGCCAAAGTTGAAGTTTATCGGGCCATAAAAACATATACTTGTGCATTCATTTTGTATGTTTTATTTAAAATATTTGTCCTTGGGTAACGCTACTGTGGAAAATGGAGGAGAGAACTGACGATGAGTGATGGCTTCCCGATGGGAATGAAAAGCCATTGCTCATCGCACATTGCAGCTAGAGAATGGAAACAAATCAACAATGGGTGATGGAAAACATACACCATCGCTCATCGCATGTTGCCGAGGAAAAGGGAAATGAAGACCCGCAATAGGCAGAAATTTTAAATAGATCTGTCATATCAAGATTCAAGCATGGAAACATTGCATAGCTGAAAATAAATGGGAAAGACAAAGATTTTTGGTCATTGGCATGAGTTCTTTTGTGCAACCACGAAAGTCCTGAAAGCCGCCTCTAGACCAGAGCTAAGAATTAAACTTATTTGTCCTCAAAAACATTTGAAATGCATTTATATTTGTCCCTTTTTATTTGCAAAATATTTAAAATATTCAAAATATATAAAATATTAAAATTTGAAACATTAGAAGAAATTTGTGACCTCTACTTATGCCTGCGGGCCATTTGAAGAAATATATTGCGGGAAAACTAGGAAACCTGGAGCCATGAAAATTTTCGTAGGATCATAATAAATTGTTTAGAGAAAACCCATTTCCTCAAATTTTTCCCAGCCATTAAAATTCAGGTACCTCCTTTGTAAACTGGCCCCAAGACGTGTTTACCACACCCAAAACGCATTAAAATAATGCATCAAATAATCTCTGTTTTTATGAAAATGGAGCTATATAGGTTTTAGACCAAAACATGAAATGGGTTACATCATTAGAATTGCAAAATTTGAAACTTTATGGAACACCATTTTTGGCCTTGTTGCGATCCGAAAGAAATTAAATAATTGATCATAACTTATCTTGAGACCCTGAAACTGAGTTGACATGCACACATTTGATCTAGGAATGGAGTGAAAAAGACGGTTTAGCAAAATAGATCCTAAGTTTTAAAATATTAATCCACAAAGTTGCTTACTCGGACTTTTCTGTATCTGCACCTGTTCAGAACTAATTAAAGCTCACCCAGTTACCTTCTTGAAAAAATAACAAATCAATTTTTGGGGAGATGTCATAGGAAAAATTAGCTTATTTAGGTACACTGAGTATGTGTGCAAGAGAGATTTTCTTGAATCATCATTATTCACCAGATACTAAGGGTCAAACTTGACCTCCTTGAAACACTGTCAGAAATGAATATGTAAAAATGAACAAACCGCATTTGTTTTTGATCTCAAATAAATATAAAATCAAGTAATGAGGCTCTAAAAATTGATAGGGGAGCATATGAATGTGGGGAGAATTTAGAGCAACAATCCTTTCGTCATGAAAATCATCCAGCTGTGAAATATCAGCTCGAATAGGAGGCCACTTCACAGAATTGAAAGTTCACAAACAACAAAATAGTGTCAAAACCCTCCAACTTTTCTTTTCAAAACCCTACCAAAACTCATCATGTGAAGTTTAAAACTGACATGCAAGTTCACATATGTCACATGAGTGGGTCCACCAAGGGGTTTGTCTTGAAAATCAACTGGCTCCAAATTATGACCCTCCAAAGTAGGTCACTTGGACAGATTTTTCAAGCGCACTTTTGAGAGTGTAGACGCAAAATTTTCAATATGGGCACTTCAAATTTGCAAAATTTGAAGGTGCCACCACAAGGATTGAGCTCAAGTTGCACCAATTCTTGAAGATTTTCTCAAAAGTTAGAATGTGTATTGCTCACAAAACGCCAACATAATATGGCTATGAATTATCAAGATGTCTAAATGAGGGAAAATGGAGGGCTAGGATTGCTTGTTTAATGGAGGGTTGAGATTGATTGAGAGTGAGATGTGGATAATGGTGGTGTGGCTTGTTAGCATTGTGAGAAGTGTCACAATGGAGTGTGGAAAAAGTGATGAGTTGTTCTCACACATGTGTGAGCACACCTTCGAGAGAAAGGTCATTTAATTTTTTGAGGATAGGTGCAAGATAGTAGGGCTAGGTGAGATTTCTCATATTAATCATATTAATGAGACAAGGTTGGGGACATGTGCATGAATTTAAAATTGGAGAAATAATGGTAATGTTGATTAGACATGGGGGTTAGGGTAATTAATCAAGGATTAACTAACTTAATGAGGTAGGTCAAGTTAATTTAAACCAAGGGTTTATTAACTTGGGTGGAGTTAAAAGTTGGAGAATGAGATAATGAAGGTTAGTAAGTTAATTATGCATTAATTAACTCAATTGGGATTAGAAGAATGGGGGATTTTGAATCGATTAATTGAATAAATCAATTATTTAATTAATTGGAAGAACTTTCATTTAGGAGGTGATATAATTAATTAAATAATAAAATATTTAATTAATTATAAGAAGAATATGGAATAGTTAATTAAATAATAAATATTGATTTTAACTAATTATTGAGAATGGGTGAATTAATTAAATAATAATATTTAATTAATTAAGAAGAAATAATGTCAGATTTAGGGTGACTACATTTTGCCCCTCTTTGATGTGACTCCCATAGTGATGCTGCATCAAAGGAGTTTTAAATTTTGCCACAACAGATTGAAAGGTTAGTTATGAGGTGATGCCCCCTCGAGAGGAAAACCAATTTTTTTTTGAAAAAATATTTTTGGTCTCCATATCAAGAAAAGTGGGTTTAGAATGATAGAGGGTTATGTGGAAGAGGGATTTTGCAAAACTCGGGAGAAGAAATGGAGAAACAAACTCAGAAATGAAGATGGTATATGACTTTTGATGCATCCAATATAGAAAAAATTAGGGTTTGGGGTGGAATTAGGGTTAAAATTCCTATAAATAGGCATTGGGGGGCCTAAAATGTCATATTGAACCTTTCTATTAGTGGAGAGGAGCTTAGGTGGTGGCACAAAGGTATGGTTGGAATTTCTCATCACTTGAATTTCTCGGAGAGGGTTTGTGATTACCAATGATCGGAGGACACGGGTGACCCAGTATGTGTTCTATACCTTAGGTGTTAGTTTAGGGGGCTCAAGGTATGTCAAACTAGGGCTCAAAGTTCAGGAAGCAAATGTGTGGCTTTATAAAGTTGTTGCTAAGTGCATGATTGGGGTTCCCATACTAAAAGATGTGATGCTTTTGAAATTTTGGCACCTTTAGTTGATTTCGATTCTCATGTTAAAAAACAGGATGCTTGTGTTTTTTCATGCATGAATTTAGTGCACATGTGTCTCAGGGAGGGGGTTGGGTGACATACATCATCACTTTCACAAAGTGGTGCATGCAACGTCAAAAATTGTCGTACCTAGGTTGAAAACTACTTCGCCTTTGCAAAGTGGTGCTTGGGTGGGAAATTGACACACATGCAACCAAAGAAACAATGCTTTCACCGAAAGAAAAGCACAAATTTATAGAAAATACGAGGGTGTGAAGATTTAGGTGAAAGTAGGAAAATGGTTTAAATAAAAGGACTGATGTTAGTGTGTGTGATGATGCAAGAGGACTTGAAGGTCCTTTTGTCCCGAGAGTGACGGATGGCAATTATGTTGATCATTCTAAGGGACTTTATGTTGATGGATGATGATTGGTTATATTTGATGGGCCTATATTTCATTTCATGGATGCATCAGATCTGAGCGCACCAAGCACTGATGACAACATTAGTCAATCGATGGCATAGTGATATGAGTAGCTTCCATTTACTGACTGGAGAGTCCACTATCACTTGAGAGGATGTGTGGTGGATTCTTATGATACCTATTTGTGGGGAGCTAGTGGTGTACAGTTTGTGTGGTGCTAGAGAATTGTAGAGGGTAGTCATGACTAGGGATTTGACTTTTAGGGGAGTAGAGCTAGATTTGGAGGTTGGGATGTGATAGTGGCCAAATATTTCCTTGTTTACAACTACATTAATCATAGGCACATTGATTCCAAACAAGAGGTCATGAGGGTTTGTTGTGGGTTGGGTTGGTGTGCTAGAGGGAATGCTGATAGAGGGGACAATCTATTTATGGGGATCGAATATGCTTGTATATTTATACAAAGAGATGCATTATGTGGCATATAGGGGAGGTCATAGCTTGGGCATTGGGGTGACTTTCTAACATGCTTGGGCCTTTGAGAATATTGTAGCTTTGTGGCCAGTATGCAACAAGCGATAGGGGGTAGATATGTTGTACGTATTCATTTGTGAAGGGTTTTAGAGGAAGCACCATATGGGAGAGTTGGACCATTGGCGATGGGTTATAGATGAGATGTACTCATTCTTTTGGTGGCCATACATTGATTGTGAGGTATGGGAGGATGATCACCTACATATGCCATGTATTCATAAGGTGCACTATCTCATAGGGAGGACCCCAACAATCATTGAGAGATACCTTCCCATGCAAGTACTATGGTAGTTGGGTCAATGACAAGGAGTGCCAAAAATAGAGGAAGTGTTTGGTTAGGTTTCCTACGATATGTATCAGTGGGGTAGATTCATAGAGTATGATAATGCATACTAGAACTAGAGGACAATGCTCCAACTCTCCCATATGGTGTTTCCTCTGAAACCCTTCATACATGAATACGTATGACATATCTACCCCCCGTCATTATAGATGAGATGTACTCATTCATTTGGAAGCCATACATTGATTGTGAGGTATGGGAGGATGATCACCTACATATGCCATATATTCATAGGGTGCACTATCTAATAGGCAGGACCCCAGGGATCATTGAGAGATACCTACCCATGCAAGTATTGCATTAGTTTGGTCAACGACAGGGAGTGCCACAGATAGAGGAAGTGTTTGGTCAGATTTCCTACGAGATGTATTAGTGGGGTAGATTCATAGAGTATGACACTACATACCAAAGCTAGAGGGATAATCCTGCATTTGCATGGGACCTGTGACTAGGAGTTGCAGATGTTGGGACAATAGTAGAGTATGATACTTGGTGGGAGAGACATAGACCCATTCAATTGATGATTCCTCATGATCAGTTGGTAGTGGCATAGGGAAAAAATGATGAGAGTAGCAATAGTGGTCAATATGGTAGCAAGGGTGACAGTGTTTTGGATGATGGAAGTGATGATGGAGGTAGTGATGATGATGCCAAGGACAATAGTGAGGAGGAGGATGGGAGTGATGATGATGGTGGGGATGACAAGGGTGCTGATGGTGGTGGAGGAGGATATTGTGGGAGACATGGTCGCTATGTGTGATAGAGAGGAGGAGATATATTGGCATAGCTTTAGTCCATGAATTTATTAAGGGATCAACCCCATGAGGAGTAGGATTAGGCCATACAAGACCATATGTAGGTGGTGGGAGAGCAATATGCATGGCTAGGGAAGATGTGGTTAGAATACAAGAGTTGATGGATGGATAGTTAGAGATGCTGATGGTCGAGAGAGATGCAACCAAGGCCAATGTGGTCCAATTACAAGCATTAGTGGATGGAGGGGCCAATGAGAAAGTAGGTGGAGATGATGGACATGCAATAATGATCACCACAGAGTGAGATCTACTATGAAGGGACATGGAGAGATTGAGGGAGTAGGATGTATCACGCCAAATTATTGGTGATGGTGGATTAGCATATTCCTTTTTAGAGGTGAGTAGAGCTACTAGGGAGGCAGAGTGGTGGAGGAGCTTGTATGAGGAGGTAGTGTCACTATCAGTAGTAGATTTCGTAGGCAAGCCCCATCAAGACCATTAGTGTCTATGGGTCCTCCATGACCACCACAAATAGATCAATAACCACCTTTGAGATCACCTATGAGGCATGCATAGTTAGATGTAGGAAACACAAGGTAGTACAGGATAGGTTGATTATGACTTTTTGGATTTTTTCCCCAGGAGGGGTTCGACTTTTTTGTGCATACAAGAGAATTTTGTATATTTTTGTATCATGACATTATATTATTTTGATATATGATATTATGGATTCGATCTAGACTTGTTTTATGAAGATATTATTATGTGTATGGTTATTTATGATGTGATGATGTTTTATGCAGGATGTGCATTGATTATGCATGTTTATGATGTTATTATGCAAATGATGGTAAGTGGATGTGATGTTACATATGATTATGATCTTTATTATGACAAGTATTGATTATGAAATTTGAATTATTCATCTAAACTTTGCGATGTTACCCTTGATAGTGAAGGACTTGTGTGTGCATTACTTTAAAAATTTATGTAATTGATGGGTGGATGGTATTGTGATATTCTTATTTTGGATGTATTTTATTGTTATGGTTATTATTCTTATGTTGGATGGATGACTTGATAAAAAAAAATTAATACTTTGATTCTTGATGTGATGGTTATTAAATTTAAATGGATGTGTATCTATGATATGCTGATGATGTAAAATGATTTTATGTTAATGAATGCATATTTTATGAGTGGTGTATGTCTATGATGTCTAGTGAGATGCATATTAATTTCGTACCATTAACACCTAATCTGTAACTTGGATTTCAGCCTTTTTGTATTTACTTGTGCATTAATAGTGAATTTTGTAGCTGATTAGCAATGATTGATTTGCATCATGGTAAAAAAATTAAGGCTGAGTGGAAGATTTCTTAACAAAGGTTGTTAATAGTAATAGGTTCCTAGTGATAGTTTTCCCTCTCTTAGTCATTAGTGCATCCATGGATCAAATGTCACATCAATGGCCTTTTTTTAGTTCTATACTCAAAATTTCTTTATTGTATACATATGTGAGTGCATGTATGAATTTTTTCTTATTTTTGTGTCATGATACATTATTGAACCATGGGGAAAATAGGTGTGTATTCACTTATTCTTCGCAGTTCATTCAATAAGGTCCTATGAATCCAAATTGAATTGACTATCAACCTCAAGGGTGAGTCAATTCTCAACAAGGAAGACCTAGGAGGCATTCTTTTAGACTTTGAGGGGTTCACCACCAAGCAAAAGCTTGGAAAAGACAAGTAAACATTCAACTCACAAAACCTAGTAATGCAAGCTAAATGAATGATGCAAATGATGAAATTATGTAATAATTTAGGGGATGTGTAATTAGAAGTTCTGAAAATGTAATGAGGATGCTATAAATGCAAAAACATTGTCAAAAAGTGTTATGGAGGACTAAGATGCCCTAATTGTTGACTTAGTCCTATTGCTATTTTTCAAGGAAAATGTGGATTCTTCAGATGTCAGAATCGGATCTAAAAGATTTTTTGAAAATAACCTCAGGAGGACTAATATGCCCGAGGTGGTGACTTAGTCCCATTCTAAATTTATGAAATTTGTGAATGCGGTCCTGAGGTCCAATGTTTACACTTCCTTCTTCTTTGATCTCAGGTTCCAAATCTTCCTGATTTGGTCTGTAGGTGAGTTTCCATGAATATGACAAATTTTTGATGCAATTTTACAACTTTGCAACGTTTCACTCCAAATGATCTTCAATTCTTCAACCTAAATCTACAATCACAAACACACGGGAGGGGAAAACTTGTTGATTGTTAGTAAATGGGGGTTTTCCTTGATAAAACCCCTTGTTTGTAATTAAAACTTGAAATGAAATGAAATGGAGGGAAATGATGAATGAACAACAAGCAATGCTACAACTCACCAAACCCTTAATATGAAGTTTGCAAACTTGTGTGAAATGGCTAGCTCGAATGCAGATCTTCAATCCAATGAATGCTTCATAGATTTTGACTTGAATTTATTGCTTGAATCAAAACCCTACATCACAAATGTTAGCTCAAAAGAACACGTGATGCCACAATATCCTTGATATGATTCTTGAATCTTGATGATGGCTCCAAATACTTGATGAATTTGTCTTGATCTCATAAAATTTCCTTAGGAATGAATACTTGAATGATTAGGATGAAAATGAATGAATGAACCTTGTATTCATTCTTATTCATTCTTAATATCCTGAAATTACACCACAACAAGCTGAAATATGAATTCATTAATTAAAGGAGGCCAAATCCTGCTAGAATTTGGAATTAAATCTTGAGAAAAACTTAAGGGGAACTAAGACGCCCTAGATGGTGTCTTAGTCCTAAGTCTTGAAAACTTGGGGCACAGACTCAAAAAAGAGTCCCATTTAAGGTTCCATTGAAAATGGGGTCCCAAGAGCTTCACTTAGCCAAAATCATTAATTATCATTTATCCATTGATGTTTGTCTGGATTTTCTAGAAAAATATATAGTTTATAATGTTTGTAGATGCAAAATAGGACCAATTAAGACATAAATAAAGATAAATAAAGTCAAGAAGGCCCAAACAAGTGTGAAAATGAAAAGGTATACATTTTCCTACACTACATTTAGCCCCCACTTTAGTGATAGGATGAACTTGCTTCAAAATCACACTAAAGTAGCCAACCATGCAACCAAGAGGGGTTCAAATATACAAATGCTAGTAGGATAGGATGACAATAACCAAGAGGTTAGCCAAGCCCCTAGGATCAAGATCATATGTCAAACCAACATAGGAACAAAGGAACACACTTGCAGATCATATATGAAGCCATAACCATATCACAAACACACACCATCAAAGATAGGAAAAAATGAAAAAAAATAAAATGGATCAAGCTTCAACTAGTTGTCCAACGTGCTATGGACCAAGTCTAGGTTGTTTGTCCAAATTTTTTTACAAGTGGAACATGTTGTCTACTATGCAAACAAAACACATGTTCACAAGGGCTAGTGAAGCTAGTTGTTCACTAGGTGATCTCCAAGAGGTCCATATCAAAGCCATACCCCCATGACTATGATAAGGACAAAAAGAAAATGCTCTCTCACAATGGCTATTGAAGCTAGTTGTTCACTAGGTGAGCCCTACGAAACCATATCAAAGTATTGCCTCCATAAATTTAATAATGTACACAAAGAAAATGTAACTCAATGAAAAGAGGGATGTTCAAAGGGGTTTTTCTTAGTTCATGTGACGTCTTAATCTTAGAGGACATCATTCCTAATATCTCCAAGAGAGGACCAATCAAAAGATTCACAACTTAGGGTATGCAGTGTGTCGTATTACCACTCAAATGAATTTAATATTATAAGATAGATCAATCTCTTGAAGGGCATTACTCCCAATGTCACCATGAAGAGAAAAAGCATCGCATGAAATAATAAAATCACATCAAGGAACATGGAAAATGAAAATGAAATCATGCCAAAGGTAATGTGAAAATAATGCCAATGTATTCCCACACTTTAAAGAAATTGCTAAACACCATGTTGTGAGCAATTACTTTAAAGTAAACAAAAATGAAAAAGAAAATGAAAAAGAGAGGATTTCCCCCTAGAAATACATAAGGGATCGATCGATTTCGGGTCAATATTTTTCTTTGATGTAATGGTATTAGAGAGTTCAGAACTGTCATCATTCCCCAAATACACAAAATTGGAATAATGACACAAAGAGAGCAAAAACAAAATGAAAAACCTTTTGGGTCAACATGGAAGAGACATAAGGTGTATCGATGACTTGCATCATCCCGAGAAGGAAAACATAAGACAAAAATTTTAAGAAAAAGGAAAAGATAAGGAAAATATTTTGGGTCAACATGGAAGAGATATAGGGTCTCTCAATGCCTTGTGTCATCCCCAAAAGGAAAACATAAGAAAAAAATGCAAATGAAAGGTAAAGACCAATAAAAAGGAAAAAAATGATGACATATAGAAGAATGAAGGTATAAATAGAGGAATGCACAAGGAGAGAGAAACATCAAACACTACGAGGGATCACATTACACACATGCAATCAACCAAAAAGAAAGAAAAAAGGAAAAGAAAGAGACTAGTAAAGCACATGCGAGTCAACCATCCAGTTGGTCATCTACATCCCAGTCTCATTTAGTATATGCAAAATGCAGATCACTAGTTAGAGGGACAACATCAAGTGTTGTACTAAGAGAATCACCAGGTTCAACACATGGTACATCACTTGGTTGAGGAGGATCATCATGGTTGTTATCATTTAAGCTCAAAGAAGAGGAAAATAACAAATTCAACTCATTATGAACTTTCTCATCAATTTTAGTTGTTTCTTCATCATCATCCAAGTTAACCACAACAGGAGGAAGAATGATAATATCCATAAAAGGTGTTTTTCCTTGTTGTGTTGGAGATATAAGATCTATTTTTTTTGTAATGGAGGAGGTTCATCATTTATTGCTTCTATCAAATTTGGATTTTGATTTTCAATTTTATTCTCTTCATTCATCTTGCAAGAAATAGCATGACGTCTTCACCTACGCTCTCTAGCATTTAGGTTCCTTTTATTACAGTTTTAAAGTTGCATTTTTGTAGGAGTGGGTTGGTTAACCGTAGGTTATTTTTCTTCTTGTGAGGGAATAACAAAAGGAACAGTGGAAGGTTGTTCAACCATTTTATCTTTAGCGTTATAAATTTTCTTAGGAGGTGGATTATGACTTGTTTTCTTTTCTCTTGGTCTCTTTTAGGAAATAGGTAAAGTATTTTTGATGGATGGGTCTTGGTTTGTTGGAAGGGATTTAGGCTCAATATTACTGCAAGGGGTGGAGGTTCAAGCATGGGTGGAGGAAAGTTTTCAAGGGATAATTTGGCTATTATTTTTTCTTTAAACTTTCAGTAGGATAGGAAAAGGAAGTCCTCATAGGGTCTTATAGGTTCCATTGGCTCGGGCCAAAAAAATTCTAAGGAGAAGTTTCCATGGGAAGACAGAGGTCTAAAGCCACTATGGTTCATAGTGAATATTTCATTGCTGACTGGAAACTTTAAGCACTTATGGAAAATGGATGGGACCACATTCATGGATTGAAGCCATTTTTAACCTCCCTTAACATGAAATTGATCTGGATTAGAGATGATATAGAATGATACATTTAATTTATTTGGTGCTACTTGTAATGGGAGTGTGATCAAGCCCATCGTAACATGAGAAAAATCATTATGCGTTTCAATACATGCTTTTAGTTTATCATATATATCTTCAGTAAGTTCATGAACATATAATAGTTCTTCTATGATCACATTCTCTCCATAGACGAGATCAACTAAAATCCTAGGAGTGGGCCTATTATTGATTCTTTCGACTATGTAAAGAGGACCATCACATGCATGTTTGATTATTTCTTTTGAAGTGAAAGTAATAGTGATAGGAATTTTGGTTTGTAGTTTTCAAGGCTTGATGTCAATAATTTCTATCACTATATTAATAAAAATTTGGTCATTAGCATCCATAGGATTATTTCCATTATTGTTCATGTTTTCATCATTCGTGTCAATGCTCATTACATATTCAATCTTAGTTTCACTAGCCTTAACAAATGAAATATTATGGTTAGGCATGGGATTGGTAAATATTTGCAAGTTTTGGTTAGGAGGAGCTATAGATTTATTGCCTTTGTCATTCAAACCTCCAACTTGGATATGATTAGAATCAATGAGGTCTTGCACAAGATGTTTAAGACACTTTCCATGTTATGTATCATGTCCCTTTTGTTGGTGATAATCACAATAGGCATTGTTTCTAAATCTTGTAGGTAATGACTTGCTAGGGTCAAGAGGTTGAACAGGAGGTAAGGTAAGCATGTTTTTGTTTATTAGCTGAGTCATGATATTTTGAAGTGTATCGGGTAAGGGAGTAAATTTCCTTTGTGGATCCCTAAAGATATAAGGATTACTCTTCTTTATAGTAGCTACCTGGGTATCAACTTGTTGGGTAGGTTTGGAGGTGTAATTTAGCTGGAGGAAACTTCTTTTTTTGTCTTCGGAAAGGCTAGTAGGTGTTTTAATTTGAAGGTTTGGACTTTTTAGGATGGGTAGAGGTGGATTTAGGTTCAGAACTACATGCAAAATTCTAATAGTCTCGAAGGGTAGTGCACAAGCACATGAAGGAAGGGAATTTCATCATGGTAAGCTTGTCTCTTATCTTACTTTGTAAATTTTCTATGAACATCTTTTGAAGGTGAGAATCGAGAATCTTCACACTGATTTGGGAATAAAGCGATTGGTAATGGGAAATAAATTTAGTGAATTTTTCACTCTCATTTTGCTTGCATCTCATCAAATCAGGTAATATCATTTTAGGAACCATATGCACTTGAAAATGGTTAGTAAAGGCTTCAACGATTTCATTAAATGAACAAATTGAGTTATTTGGTAATGCAAAAAACCAATCCAAGGAAATTTATTTTAAGGATCGGGGAAAAGCTTAGCCAAAAGTTTTTCCTCAAGAATAAAGTCACTACACAAAGCAGTAAAGGCATTAACATTATTATTAGGATCTCCCTTTCCTCTATATTTCTCAATCTAAAGATCTATATACCTTGTGGTACTATAGATTTCAATATCTCCAAAGATAGTGGGTTGCTTTTGACATAGTATGAAGGTGGACCATTTTTATTTTTATTTATGGTGGAAAATTAATGTTGAATGGATTAAAGGCTTTGTAAAAGGTGGTTAATGATAGGATCATTTCTTGTGGTTTGAGATGGAGGTGAATATGGTTGTGGTGTGTATGTGTTGGAAGGTCCAGTGAATGGATTTCTTCTGAGAGGAGATATAAGATTAGATGCCACATAGGTATAGGGAGCACTAATGGAAATGCTCAAGGTAGGAATGACATTGCTAGTTGGTTGCATCATTGTGGTCACTTGAGGATTGGTATAGGTGCAAATTGAGGTTATGGTTGAAGAGGGAGGAGTTTTATTTCCTCCTTAGCTTTGCACATTGTTTGAAGTTTGAGCACCATTAGTGGTGGTAGGAAGATTTTTTCCAAAGATGTGGGCTATGTTACACATAAATTCTAGTCCTTCATCACTTTCCATCATGTGGTGAATACTATCTATGGTAGGTATAATAGTGTTTGAAATATTTTTAGTACTCTCACTATCTTGTAAATGGGCTAAGTATTCATGCATTTTCATTATGTTTTCTTGAGGGATATGATCAACCATTGTTTGAACAGTCTGCATATCACTTTTAGGTAAGGTAGGCATATAAAAAGAGGTATCAAAGGTATGCTCCATACCTAGTGAACTAATACCAACACTAGGAGTAAGAGAGATTGATAACCCAAGACCCACAACGAGTGTTTTATCACAGGATTCCATGAGTCTCACACTTCATCTAACAACAATATTAGTAATAGGACACCAAGAAGTACAAATCATGCAAGGGATAAACCAAAGAAATTGCAATGAATACAAATCCTATGCTTTCAATTACACTTGAAGTGAAAGAAATTGGAATAACAACAATTCTACAAACTGAAACATAAAGCTAAAGGAAGAAAATAGAAGCACATAAAAACACTTGCAAATTTTGAAAACTGGAAAGTCAAAGTCAATAGGGACTAAGATGCCAATAAGGGTGTCTTGGTCCTACTGGTGTTATTTTGAGGTTCCAAGGGCTGGAATAGACAACAAATAGTAGTGAGAGAATTATGAGCTAGAAACCCTAAAAGGGACTAAGACACCAAGAATGGTGTTTTAGTCCTAGCAAAGGTTTGTTTCATAAAAAGAAAAAAATATGGATTGTATAAATTGTTCAAAGGTTTCATATTTAGGGACTTGATGTTTGGAAACAAAAAACTATGTAAATAAATGCTAGAAAAATGAACTAGTCACAAGCAATAGAATGCAATTTTAAAAATTTTGAATGCAATAACAATGTTTCTAAATGTAAAAAGGATGATGAAAAATGCACATGATTTCAATTCTTCAATGAGATAATATGATGCAAGAAAGAAAAAATGCAACCTATATGCACTTTAACTAATGAAAATACGAGAAACCTTAGATGCAATTTCACTAAGTATGGGAAACCCTAGATGTAATTTCACTAATGCAAGATGTAATGCAAGAATGAATGCAACCTAGATCTAGGATTGTAATGGACTCCAAATTAGAAAATGAATTCCCAATCATGTTGGGCTCACCAAAATGAACCGTGGGGAAAATAGGTGTGTATACACTTATTCTCCTCAAGTCATTCAATAAGGTCCTAGGAATCCAAATTGGATTGACCATCAACCTCAAGGGTGAGTCAATTATCAACAAGGAAGACCTAGGAGGGGTTCTTTTAGAGTTTGAGGGGTTCACCACCAAGCAAAAGCTTGGAAAAGACAAGTAAACATTCAACTCACAAAACCTAGTAATTAAAACTAAATGAATGATGAAAATGATGAAATTAGGTAATAGAAAGTTAGGGTATGTGTACTTGAAAGTTCTAGAAATGTAAAAATGTCAAAAATTACTATGGAGGACTAAGACACCCTTACTATTGACTTAGTCCCCCAATTGTTTTTAGGGGAAAAAGCAAAATCTTTGGATGGCAAAACAAGATTTGAACGAATTTTTTGAAAAATAACATCAAGAGGATTCAAATGCGCTAGGTCGAAACTTAGTCTCATTATGAATTTATGAAATCTCTGAATGTAGTCCTGAGGTCTGTGAAGATGACAACTTTGTGATGCAATTTTACAACTTTGCAACTTTTCACTCCAAATGATCTTCAAGTCTTCAACGTAAATTTGCAATCACAAACACACAAGAGGGCAAAACTTGTTGATTGTTAGTAAATGGGGGTTTTCCTTGGTCAAACCCCTTGTTGGTAATTAAACCTTGAAATGAAATGAAATGCAGGGAAATGATGAATGAACAACATGCAATGCTACAACTCACCAAACTCTTCCTATGAAGTTTGCAAACTTGTGCGAAATGACTAGCTTGAATGTAGATCTTGAATCTAATGAATTCTTCATACATCTTGACTTGAATCTCTTGCTTGAATCAAAACCCTACATCACAAATGTTAGCTCAAAAACACACATGATGCCACAATATCCTTGATTAATACTTGAATGGTTAGGATGAAAATGAACGAATGAACCTTGTATATATACTTGTTCATGTTTAATCTCCTGAAATTACACCACAACAAGATGACATATGAATTCATTAATTAAAGGAGGCCAAATCTCACCAAAATTTGAAATTAAATCCTGAAAAAAGCTTAAGGGGGACTAAGATGCCCTAGGTGGAATCTTAGTCCCAAGTCATGAAAACTTGGGACACAAACTCAAAAAAAGGGGCTCGTTTAAGGTTCCATTGAAAAGGGGGTCCCAAGATGTTTAGAAGACAAAGATTCCCTAGGTGGCATCTTAGTCTCGACCCAAATATTGGGGACACTCAACCGATATTCTTTTCTAGAGTCTATACCAAAGAAGGAATTTTATAAACACTTTAGAACAAGATAAACCAACAACGCTTATTGAGTATAGAAATTATGCCTTGGATTTGGAGAATCCTTCATAGGTTTTTGACCATATTTTCTCCAAGAGTATTCATGTGGTGGAATATCTGCCATCTTGTTACTGATTGCAAGCACTCTAATGGTCTTTTTCACCCTATATTTCTTGGAAACCCAACATTGAACAAAGAAATCAGCTTTTAACTCTCAAATACTTTTGGATCACCAATTAGAAATAAATTACACCCATTTCTATGGATTTGAATATAAAAATATAGTAACTACAATGGAAAAGGAAGTAAAAATCCATTCCATAATAAAGGGCATTGAAATTTGGGCTTGAAAACCACAACATGAGCGCAGAGGACAAAATCCAATGGCATAACATTTTTTTTAAATTTTTAAAGGAATATGGTTTAAGATAACAAATCATTCTAATATTACTTAAAGAAATATGAGAAGAGAAATTTTAATAAGTTCGCCCAATAAGAGTAGAGATTGAAAGTGAAATTAGAAAGAAAAATATAAGTCCTGGGTCAACAAATCCTTGATAGAAACTCATCAGGAACTACAAGAACAAAAATTAAAACAACTAATTAAAACCATGGCAAGTGACTCACCTCAAGATTCTACATAAACTTTGCAATGTTCTTCATAATGATGATGGTTAAAAAAAGATTCCAAAAAAAACCACTACTTGAAACCATGGCTTTTACGAACTCAAGATTTGCAAATTCAAAAATAGTGTCAACTTTATTGGATCTTCACAAAATTGTTAGCAACAAAGATGTAGTAATTTATCCTACAATAATCCATTAGGAAAAATTAGAATCACATACCAAATAAATTAGATTTGGACCTATTCAAATGTAATTAGTTAGAAAAAAACCATTATTATATCAATTAATCATTTAGTCCAAAAATAAGTGGATGAAACTGTAAGAGTGACTAATCTCAAGAGACACATAAAAAGTAGAATCTTAGAAATTTTACTTTTTGTACGCAAGAATGACTCCTCATACATAGAGCCTAGAAGAAGACATGTGCCAAAGAACTAGCATCTAGATAAATTACTAGCATGTTTAACTCAAAATTTTGAGCAACTATTGTGAAAACATAAAATAAACATTGCATCTTGTAGCTACAACTTGTTTACCTATTAATTAAGTCAAGATCCAATAGGGTCATCATGCCGGCTCTGAATCAAGTGACCCTCTAAATGAGAATTTTGTTTCGATGGATGTGCCAAGCCTTGGAGATAGTACAAGACATGTACACAATCTAATTACATTATGTTGAATTGGAATAATGTTCTATATCTATAAACATGCGTACAAATTATATACATACCTAAGTACATGATTTAAAAACTTAAAACTCACCTATCCACTAACATTAGTTGCATCATCTAAATCATGCCTCCGTACATGCTCCATCCTCACACTAGGTGTAACATTAGCTAACTCCCTCTACAATATATGTATAGAACATAAATGTGTACATTAGTACTATCTAGCATTTAAGTAAAACAAGTAATTTAAAAGTTAAACAAGTTTAAATTGTGCATGTGTGTACATACATACATACCTCTGTATCAGGTGGTGTAGGATCCACTACAATGATCCTATTTGTCAACTTGTCTATATCATGGGTCTCCCTAACTCACTCCAATTTTGACGAGTGTAGTGGAATAACCAGGTGAGATGGCATCAAGGACATATCTCCACATAGCAACATATCCACATAACCTAAAAATCCCATCATCTACAATTGATCCTCAATTGCATCTAGGCCCTGACATGCATGATTTTGAACACTTGTAGAATGACCAGTAGGTGTATCCTCCTCTCTAGCAACTGAATGATCTATAGCTGGATTTGTAGAATTTTCAAAGCTACTAGGTTGATGTGAATGAGGTGAAGGACCTATATCCTGGTTGGATCCTAGATGTGAACACAAAGCTCTACCCACATGTCCTCTGACCTCATATATTGGATCCCAAGCTCTATCACAATGAAAGAATATCCCTCCAATAGGTCGTCTGACAAACAAATAGATGTACTCTAAAGCATCTGATCTCCTTTAAGACCATCTATGTGTGATGGTGAAATTACACCCACCATACCATAAGGATTAGGAGCATGATCCGATGATCTAGATCATGTAGAATGACATCAAATATCTACCCACATGATAAGTAGATATTGTAGATGTTGCAGTAGCTATATCACGAAAACTATCAATTTCTTCTCTTTTGAGAAGCAATGATAACCTAATTTGCAATAAGATCGAGGGCTAGGGAGATAGCAGGCGATCTCTCCCCAACTATATCTTGATAATTTGTAGGTGGTCGATCTACTTAATGAAAAGAATTCCTATCAGCTACCCTGCCATGCCCCTGACCATAATATTCTGGTAGGTCTAGATAGTTGGCGTGGAGGCCCAAATGAACCTCAACATATAACTATTATGCAAAGTATAAATGAATTTGGTCATTATTTGGATGTTGATAAACTCTACAAGAAAGCATGGGTATATCAAAGGGGTCATCTGATGATCAACACATAGATTAACCTGATATCCCTTAACCTTGGATCTACCAACATAAAATGGAAAACATTGTCTTTTGACATTTTCTTTTGGGACTTGTAGTTGAACATCTACAAGAGAAACCTCACCACAAATCTCTTGCTACATCTGAGCAAGAATAACTGCTATATTTTCAATAGACAAAGCACATTTGTTCTTGAATTTCCACCTAATATTCTCTAAGCTATGTAGAATGGAAACACATGTATCCTTGTAAACCCCTATGGTGGTGGGATCAAGGGTATGTGCAGGATCATGATGGACCAAAAAGTGGCGATATGTAAGTGATATGATGACCCATGTGGCTGATGACTTTTTTTTTACCCAAAATTGATGAAATGAAAAGGGTTTTTAGAGGATATTCTCAGCTTCCCACCAATATAAATTATGCTTTACTTAATAAATAATTATTATTCATTTTCTATTAGAATTATGAATAAAGTCCTGATTGATAGGCTGATTGAAAAAAATCTATAACTTTCAAATGATATTATAGTTTTTGAATCCAAAACATGCGTCACATTCTGTGCTTCACATACTATAGGATTAAAAAAGAGAGAGTTGAATTTCATGAATTTTGACCAAGTTAAGGTTGTTAGATAGACGATATTTTATAATTTTTTAAAGTTGTAATAAAAAATTCATAATTAATTATTTACTTGGAAAAAAATTATAAAAAAATATGCATCACATCGAGACATGAGTCCTCTACTTATATCTAAAATATTATGAAAAAATATTATCATTTTATTGTGGTTAGGGTGGTCAGACAGACACCTACTTCTTATTTTTACCCTGAAATTTAAGTACTACTGCATTGAAATTTTAAATTTTCACCAAATAGATTTTAAAAAATAAAATAAAGGTCTAGTAGTTTAGAAACTACATTCAATTTTCTACATATTCTATTTTTACATTTTTTTGAAATAATATAGATAACCTATTCAATTTTTTACGTCAAGTTGTCTAACTCCGATTTTTTGGCTTTTTATTGCCACTTAAGGGCCTTTTTTTTCCATGATGATCCTGCACATACCCTCAAGTAGAATATGGTGTAATTTACAAATCTCAATATCTGTGTTGGTAAATATACCACCAGGTGGTGGTTCTTAAGCTGCCATATTGATCCTTGATTTGTCCAAAAAACATAAATTAATTTAAACATCCCAATGTTTAAATTTAAGTGAACAAAAATAAATAGACTTGCTCTTTTCCATACCAAAAAATAAATTAGAAATAAAATGATAGACAAGAGGGAAGAGATATTGTCCATAATCTAATTCCATAATCTCTACAGAAAAAACAAATCGGATTACATTCAATAATCTATCATCAGAAAAAATAAAATCTACTTTCCATAATCTCTACAAACATATTCTCTACAAGGTCACTTGATAACACTTGTTAGTTTGTAGGATTTTAAAGGTGTCTAAAGAGTCATTTAGGAGAATATTGTGACTACGTAATAGTTTTAAAATATGTATCCATGATTGCTAAATATTTCAAAGTGTTCATATTTCTAGCATGTTTAGATTTGCAAATACTTTTCATGGTAGTATGAAATGTTTGTGGCATTCTCATGGACTTGCTTTCAACTTTACCACAAAAATCGAAGAAATTTCTCCATTGACAGAAGATGATAATGGATAATTGATAAAATATTCCACCATCACAACTCATATTAGTTGGGAATTTTTGGAGATTGCTGATATGTAGTTGGCATTGATGTCATCACTATTAACATTAATTTCTTTAAGACTGTATATGTCGAGGATATTGAGAAAATTGTAATAAAGTAAGTTGCAGGTTGTTGATGAAGTAGTGAAGTTCAGTATGTTGTATAGTTCAGTATATTGATGATCAAAAGTTCTAGATTAAAGGGTTTTTTGTTAGGTGTATCTAGTTTATGCACGTTGAGTTTCAGAGATCCGCGTGAAGATTTGATCGTGTTATGAAGATTTGTGTTTTGATAGTTTTTCTGTTGCTTCAGTTGGTGTTCCTGAATGAAGGTGATGTGATTATAGTAATATGAGTTGATGTGAATGCTTCTCTAGTGATTCATTATGTTTGTGTATTTTTCTATATTGTTCTCTATCTGTGTCGAATGTTCGTGTTGATCGGTGTGCTCGCGATTGAAGATTTTCTCTTGCGTGTTCATCTTTTTCATGTTCATGGCCGACATGGTGATTGCAGTATGTTGTGGATCTTCGAGGAATAATATATGAAAGTGTTTCATGTTCTTGAATGTTATTTTGGGTCTTCACAATGTTGTGTCTGACTTTGGTTGATTCACATTGATAATTATTTATGTTTTGGGCTAATAGTTTGTATTCACTTTATATTTTATTGAAGCTGACATGTAGATGATGTTATTATTGGTTGTGGATATATATGAGTGATTGTTTTATCATTTGTGAAGTGTGGTGTATGATGTGATGGGTGCAAAGTGTGAGTTCTATGTGCCAATAAATTTTAGATCATTCAAAGGCAGAAGTTAAGTGTGAAGAAGAGTGATCAGAGTTTATGTGCTTAACCAGAACTATAATCAGGCATTTAATAGATGCTATTCTCTTAGTTTGAAATATTGAGATGGATTTAATTTGAATGTAACTGTAAGAAAGTGTGTCTTCATTTGGGAAGTAAGCCTTTTTGTACTTGAGCATTGAGCTCTAGGCAGTGTGCCTGAATGCTAGTTCATTCCCCATTTTCTATACTTTTAACAGAGTATAAACTTGTAAATTAACCTCCATCGTTTTTTTTCCCCTAACAGGGTTTCCATACAAAAATATTGGTGTTATGTGTGTTTCTAATGTGTTGATGGTTTAATGCTTTCATGTTTTATTATCAAATCTAAGAATAAGTTTAATAAGTGTAAATTTTGTGACAACTAGTTCATCCCCCCTCTTAGTTGTCTTCCCTTGTGTTGCCAACAATTGGTATCAGAGCAGGTTCCTTGGAAGAAGTTTAATAGAGGTGATTCTAGATGGTGACATACAAGAAGGATAGTTTGATATTTGATTGAACAAATTATTCTCTGTGGAAGACTCAAATGGAGTTTCATTTGAGATGCATTGGTGAATCTTATTGGAACATTACAAAGAATAGGTATATCACCCCACATAATGGTCCTTCTACTTCTATTGAGATTAAAGATGTTGAGTACAATATCAAGGCTAAGGAAGCATTGTTGAGTGCTTTGACTAATTCCGAGATGAAAAATGTAATGGATTTGAAGACTGCTTATGAGATTTGGAAAAAGTTGGAAACTTTGTATGAAGGTGATGCTCATGTGAAAATTGCTAAGCTGCAAAGTTTGAAAGGGAAATATGAAACATTGAAAATGGGTGAAGATGAGAATATTACTGCTTTCATGCACAGAGTGAATGGACTTATGTGTAAAATTAGATGTGTTGGTGGAATATTGGAAGAATCAAAGATTGTTTCTAAAGTGTTCACATCCTTTCCTTCTGCATACAAACACAAAGATGTTGTTATTAAGGAGATCCAAACTGTGACAAATGTAACCAGAGACATGTTGATTCATAAGCTTACTAGTTTTGAGCTAAGTGAGTTTGGTGATGCTCTTCCTAAAATAGAATCCACATTCAAAGCTACTACCTCTGGGAAAGATGAGAAAAGATATGATCTGAGAGAAAGTTCTTCTAGAAAGGTGTTCAAGTATGAGGAAGAAATGAGAGAGATTGAAGAAGAAGAGAGAAAGGTAGATGAGCTTGAAGCACTTCTTATCAAAAGAGTAGCCAGAGGAGAAGGTAAGTATAAAGGGAAATTGCCTCTTAAATGTTTTTCTTGCAATAAGATAGGTCATTTTGCCTCAAGGTGTCCATAAAGAGTTCCTAAGCCAAGATCAAACAAGCCTAGTTTTCAAATAAAATGTTATTATGATATTGATGAAGGTGTGATAGATGATGAATCTGATAAAGGGAATGTAAGTGAAGATGAGCTTGTGTTTATTGCTATCAAGGAAAGTAATAATGTACCTGTTGATTCTAATAGTAATCCTATACCTAGGTGATCGACACTGGATGCTCTCATCACATGATAGGTGATAAAAGTAAATTTGTGAGCCTGGAAAAGTATGATGTGTTGGAAACACAAGGGCAAACAACTAAGAGGGGGGCGGGGTGAATCAAATGTCATAGAATTTCAAACTTATTAAGTTTATTAATCCTTATTATTAGATCTGATTAATAACCATGAAAGAAAAAATCAACAACACATCGAAAATACACATCACACCAAGATGTTTTATGTAGAAACCCTGTTAGGGGAAAAAACATGGTGGAGGTCAGTCCACAAGTTTATACCCTTTTAAAAGTATAAGAAAAATAAATAGGGAATGCACATGCATTCAGGCACATTTCCTAGAGCTCACTACTCAAATATAAAGGAAGACTCACTATCTTACAAAAACATTCAGATTAAATCCATCTAAAGATTTTGAAATGAGAGAGTAGCATCTACTAATGCCTGATTACAGTTCTAGTTAAGCACATGAACACTTCTTCACTCTTCTTTACTCTTCTTCACACTCTTCTCTACCTTCAAATGATCTGAAACTTATTCACACATAGCACTCGCACATTTCACAACATGCATGTCTCAAATGAGATAAACAATTGCTTATATATATATATATATATATCTAAAACAAAGAATTACATTGCTTCATGTCAGCTTCAACAAAATAATAAAATTAATACAAATTGTTGGCCCAAAATAATAAAGATTATTAATGTGAATCAACCAAATTCAGCCACAACATAGTAGAGACCCAAAACAATATCCTCGAACACAAAACACTTTCAAAGATTATTCCTCGAAGATCCACAACATGCTACAATCACCCTATCAGCCATGAACATGAAAAACATGAACACACAAGAGAAAATCATGGATCATGAGCACAAAAATCAATGCAGACATGCAACAAAGATAGAGCATGATCTAGAAACATCCAAAAATACCACAAGAACATTCACAACAACTCATATTACCAGAATCACATTATCTTCTTCCAGAAACACCAGCTACAATAATAGAATAACTATCAGAACACAAAAACTCATAACTTGCTCAAATATTCATGCACACCTCTAAAAATTTTGGTGGATAAACTAGATAGGCTTGAAAAAAAACCTTTTAATCTACAACTTATCACCATAAACATACTGAAATTTCCATCATACTAATCTTCACTACTTCACAAACAACCTGTAACATATTTTATTAGAATTTTCTCAATATCCTTGACATATGCAGTCTTAAAGACATTAATGCTAATAGTGTTGACATCAATGACAACCAAATATCAGAAATACAACCACAACATCCAACATGATGGTGGTGTTGTAAAATTTGGTGATGAAAAAGTTGGTGTAATCCATGGAAAAGGATCCATTTATTATAATGGTAAGCATAATATTGATGATGGCCTATATGTTGAAGGTTTGAAGCATAATCTCTTAAGTGTTGGAAAAATGGTTGACAAGGGATATAATCTTCAATTCAAGGGTGGAAAGTGTAAAATATTGGGGAATTCTAGAAATGTGATTGCATTAGGTACAAAAACAAAAGGTAATAATTTTCACCTGAGTACTGCTAGTAAAAGTTGTCTAATTGCTCAAGTTGATGAAAGTTGGATGTGGCATAGGAGATTGTGTCATGTAAACTTTGACAATATTTTCAAGATAAGTTCTACCCAGGTTGTGAGAGATCTTCCTAAGTTGGTAGAGCCTACTAATACCATATGCAAGGAATGTCAGTTGAGGAAGCAAACTAGAGTTTCATTTCAAAGAAAACAACATTGTTCAAATGAATTGTTGGAGCTTGCGCATACTAAATTATGTGGTCCTTCTAGAATCATAAGTTTACAAGGAGACAGGTATTTCATGTCACTCATTGATGATTATTCTAGATTGATGTTGGTTGCTTTCTTAAGGGAAAAATCTAAAGCTCTAGAGAAATTCAAGAATTTTAAGGCTAAGGTTAAGATAGAGAGAGGTCTGAAGATTAAATGCTTGAGATCAGATAAAGGTGGTGAATTCACTTTCAGTGAGTTTAACTCCTTTTTTGAATAACATGGGATAAAGAGATAATTATCTACCCCGCGAACCCCTTAGCAAAATGGAGTTGTGGAAAGGAAGAACATGACAATTCTAGATGTTGCTAGGACTATATTACTGGAAGGAAATGTCCCACATATCTATTGGAGAGAAGTTGTGAGTATTGCTATTTATACTCTCAACATAGTACATGTCAAAGGTGATATTGGTAAGACCCCTTATGAGTTATGGTTTTTTCATAAGCCTACTATTAGATACTTCAAAATATTTGGAAGCAAATGTTATATCAAACGAGATGAAGATATAGGAAAGTTTGATGTTAGAAGTGATGAAGGAATATTTCTCGATTATTATACTAAAAGTAAAGCCTACCAGTGCTTCAATAAGAGATTGAGGAAAGTAGTTGAAAATTATAATGTAAAGGTTGATGAAGACACAGTTAGACCATCTAGAACTTGTGGATATGATTCATATGGTCAAAATGTTAGTTTTGATCAGACTTAGAATCAAGTGTAGATCATTCTGGTGAATCAAGAAAGCCAAGAGGAAGGAAGTAGTAAAAGTGCAAATCATTCTGGTGAATCAGGAAAGCCAAGAGGAAGGAAGTAGTAAAAGTGCAGAAGAGAAATCACAAGAGCCTCAAGTTTAAGAACATTCTAAAACTCCAAGGTATGTAAGACTAAATCATTCAGAAGATAGATTATAGGTGATAAGAACAAAGGTGTTCAAACTAGGAGAAGAATTATAGAAGAATATTGTTTGATATCAAAGACTAAGCCAAGTAATGTAAATAAGCATGCAAAGATGAACATTGGATGGAAGAAATGAAAGAAGAGCTACTACAAATTGAGAATAATGAAACATGGAATCTTGTTCCTAGACCGAAGGACAAAAATGTAATTGGAACTAAATGAGTCTTTTAGAATAAACTGAATGAGAAAGGTGAAGTTATCAAAAGAAAGCAAGACTAGTATGTAAAGGATATTCTTAGACCAGAAGGAATTGACTTTGAAGAAAAATTTTCCCCTGTTGCTAGGATTGAAGCCATGAGACTCTTTATTGCCTATGTTGCTTACAAAAACTTCAAGGTTTATCAGATGGATGTCAAGTCAACATTTCTAAATGGTGAACTGAATGTAGAAGTATATATTGAGAAACCTGATGAATTTCAATTGACTAATCAGGGATACATGGTTTTTCAGTTGAGTAAAGCATTGTATGGACTTAAGAAAGCCCCAAGAGCATGGTATGCTAGATTTCACAAGTATTTGTTGAAGCTTGGATTCAATAAAGGTACTGCTAAGAGTAATCTATATTTCAAGATTGATCATGATAAAGATTTGATTGTTGAAGTCTTTGTTGATGATATCATTTTTGGAGGAGATGAAGGTTTGTGCATGAAGTTTGCTGATGAGATGCAAAATGAGTTTGATATTTCTATAATTGGTGAGATGAAACTATTTTTGGGATTGCAAATTACTCAGTTAGATAAAGGGATCTTCATATCTCAATCCAAGTATGTGAAATAATTGATAAATAAATTTGGTATGGAAGATTCAAAGCCAGTTGGTACACCTATGGTGACCATATGTAAGATGACAACAAATGATGATTCTCCTAAGGCAAATCAGACTAGATATAGATCCATAATTAGTGGATTGCTTTATTTGACCCAAACTAGACCTAATATCATGAATGTCATATGCATTGTTGCAAGATTTCAAGCTGATCCTAAGGAATCTCATGTGACTGCTATGAAGAGGATTTTTAGGTACTTAAAGGGGACAATTGATTTTGGCCTATGGTATCCTAAAGATGATGACCTTAATTTTTGTGCCTTTATTGATATTGATTGGGTAGGAGATGTGAATGACAAAAATAGTACTAGTGGTGGTGCATTTTTCTTAGGAAATAAGTTGATTTCATGGTTAAGTAAAAAGAAAAATTCCATTTCTTTATCCATTGCAGAGGCAGAATACATTGTTGCTACTAACAATTGTACTCAAGTATTGTGGATGAAGAAAATGTTGAAAGATATCAGACTTGTGTATGATGAACCTATTTGCCATATTCTGTGATAATTCTAGTGCTATAAACATTTCTAAGAATCTGGTGCTACATTAAAAACCAAGCATATATCTATCTAGTTTCACTTTTTGAGAGACAAGGTGAGTGAAAAGGAAGTCAGACTAGAGTATGTTCCTACAAAGGAACATATTATAGACATCTTTATCAAGTCCTTGCCTAAGGATAATTTTGAGTATCTCAGATGGAAGCTAGGGGTATTTAGCCCTCCTAATCAGAACTAAAGATATAATGACTTGCATCATTTTGTGCATTTCATACTCATATCCTGATCCAGATTGATGTTGTGGTGGTTGCTACTCAGGGGGAGTAGCCAGATGTTCAAATATGTGGTTTAGAGCTTGTGTGGAGAAAAGAGATCTTTGTCATTGATGTCAAAGGGGGAGAAGATTCATATGAAAATCTATGAATTATCTGGGGAGTAGAGTCAAAATCTAAGAGGGAGAAAGTGCTAAGAGAAAGTTGTGTTGATGGTGTTTTTCACATCATGTGTTGCAATCAATGTAAAAGGGGGAGATTGTTGGGAATTGTTGGAGATTTCTGATATGTGGTTGTCATTGATGTCAACACTATTAGCATTAATGTCTTTAAGATTGTATATGTCAAGGATATTGAGAAAATTGTAATAAAATAAGTTGTAGGTTATCGGTGAAGTAGTGAAGTTCAATATGTTGGATAGTTCAGTATATTGGTGATCAGAAGTTGTGGATTAAAGGATTTTTTTTCCGGTGTATCTAGTTTATCCATGTTGAGTTTTAGAGATCCGTGTGAATATTTGATTGTGTTATGAAGATCTATGTTCTGATAGTTTTTATGTTGCTTCAGTTGGTGTTCTTGAATGAAGGTGATGCAATTCTAGTAATATAGGTTGAAGTGAATGATTCTCTAGTGATTCATGATTTTTTTGGATGTTTCTATATCGTGCTCTATCTGTGTCACACATCCACATTGATCGATGTGCTCAAGATTGAATATTTTCTCTTGTGTGTTCATGTTTTTCATGTTCATGGCCGACAGGGTGATTGTAGCATGTTGTGGACCTTCAAGGAATAATCTTTGAAAGTGTTTCATATTCTTGAATGTCATTTTGGGTCTTCACAATGTTGTGGCTGACTTTGGTTGATTTGCATTGATAATTATTTATGTTTTGGGTCGAAAGTTTGTATTCACTTTATATTTTATTGAAGTTGACATGTAGATGATGTTATTCTTGGTTGCAAATATATATGAGAGATTGTTTTGTCATTTTTGAAGTGTGGTGTATGATGTGAAGGGTGTGAAGTACGAGTCCTATGTGCCAATAATGTTCAAATAATTTGAAGGTAGAAGTTAAGTGTGAAGAAGAGTGAGCAGAATTTATGCGCTTAACCAGAATTGTAATCAAACATTTAACATATGCTAATTTCTCAGTTCAAAATATTTAGATGGATTTAATCTAAATGTAACTATAAGATAGTGTGTCTTCCTTTGGGTAGTAAGCCTTTTTGCACTTGATTAGTGAGCTCTAGGCAGTGTTCTTGAATGCAAGTGCATTCCCCACTTTCTATACTTTTAACAGAGTATAAACTTGTATATTAACCTCCACCATGTTTTTTCCCCTAACAGGATTTCCACACAAAAATCTTGGTGTTATGTTTGTTTCTGACGTGTTGATGGTTTAATGCTTTCATGGTTTATTATCAGATCTAAGAATAATTTTAATAAGTGTAAATTTTGTGACAATTGATTCACCCGCCCCTCTCAGTTGTCTGCCCTTGTGTTTCCAACAATATGTAGCTAAGGAAAATTCCCCAGCTAAAAATTTGTGGGCTATGGTAGATTCTAAAATAAATCACTCTTCAAGACCATGAATTGAGTTTCATGTAAAAAAAATAATGTCCTAAATTATAATTAGGTTTTTATTGTCTGAAAGAGTTGGATATCACACCTCTCAATTTAGGTAAAGGAAGAGGTACTTATTTGGATCACTCTTGAGTGATAAATCCATTTTTATATGAAAACTCTAGTTTGAAATCTTGAGGGGTTGAGTTTTCTATTTAGTTTAATGTTGTTCATACTGGGTGTGTATATACCCTTCTCTTTCTAGGATTGAATTAATCCCACTGTATACAATAGTCAAGAATTTATCATTAGGGTATGTGTAGGATCATGATGGGCCAAAAAGTGGCGATATGTAAGTGATATGATGGCCCATGTGGCTGATGACTTTTTTTTTAACCCCAAATTGATGAAAAAAAAAAGTTTTTTAAAGGAGATTCTAAAATTTCCATCAATATAAATTATGCTTCACTTTGAATTTAAGAAATATTTATTATTCATTTTCTATTTGAATTATGACTAAAGTCCTAATTGATAGGTTGATTTAAAAACATCTATAGCTTTCAAACGGTATCAATTTTTTTTAATCTGAAACATGTGTCACATTCTATGCTTTACATACTATAGGATTAAAAAAAAGAAAATTGAATTTCATGAAGTTTTGACCAAGTTAAGGTGATCAGACATATGAGTTTTTATATTTTAAAATTTTTAAATAAAAAATTCATAATTAATTATTTACTTGGAAAATAATTATAAAAAAATATGCATAACATTGGGACATGAGTCCTCTACTTATATATAAAATACTATAAAAAAATATTATCATTTTATTGTGGTTAGGGTAGTTAGATAGACACCTACTTCTTATTTTTTCCCTGAAATTTAAGTACTACTGCATTAGAATTTCAAATTTTCACCAAATATTATTTTTTATTTTTTAAATAAACCTAGTAGTTTAGAAGCTACATTCAATTTTCTACAATTTTTATTCTTACATATCTATGAAATAATATAGATAACTTATTCAATTTTTTACATCAAGTTGGCTAACTCTAATTTTCTCATTTTTCATTGCCACTTAGGGCCTGTTTTTTCCATGATGATCCTTCACATGCCCATTAAGTCCACTTAGTTTACTTACATAGTTAGGCATAACATTATAACTCAGAGCATTTAATATTAACATTAGGAAAAAAAAATTGTTATTTGTAAATTTATCAACCTGAAATTGCTTTTATAACTTAGATAGAAATAAGGTGAGAATCTCCATCTTTAAACTCTTGACATTTGTTTGAAGATGTACAACAAGCCTGTGATGATAATTCAATTTCAAAGATGGTATTCTCAAATTAATATTTACAACTATAGCTCTAAATCTAAAAATAATATTCTCACATTAATGTCCAAGGGCAATTCCCTATATCATCGAGGGAAAAACCTTAATCAAGTTAAAAGGAAGGACCTAGGCATACATGAAAGTTTATAGTATGACTGACCAAACTATTTCTTCATATGAATTTTAAGTAGAATATTTGAAGTAGGTTTGGTGGTGCAATTTTTCAGATTTTTGCTCAATACAGGTCTCTTCTTTTGGATCCTTAATTGCAAGATATGCTGCTAGAAATTATGCTCTTTATTGGCATTGTCTAGGAAAGAAGTTAGTTTATCGCTTGGTGTTTGAAGTTGTAACAATTTTTTTCTTCTTGGTATTGTTGGAAGAATGAAGAAGATCATATCCCTTGTTAATAGTTTTTTTTTCATTGATGTCACCATGATATATGAGCTGCAACTGATTCATGTCAATTCGGTATTCTGAACTGGTAATATAGGACCACCCTCTGGTATTTTTCTCTGGAATCCTCTCTCGTAAATAGCTGCTACTTTGGTTTTTGAGAAATGCATACATGGACAGGAACTCATAAGCATAGTTGTTCGTGGTCATCTCTAGTATCAATTTTTGTTCTATACAATTTTTCTATTAGGTCTAATATTGGCCGAGCTATCATACAGTAGAAGATGTAATGGATTAAATTTTATTTGTATTATCCATGCTGACAACTATAGCGTGCCACATGTTTGAAATATTGTTAAGAAGTTTTTCAAGACAACCTGATTGTTATCCTTGACAATTAGATATATATATATATATATATATATATATGATGTTTTTGTAGAGATTGAAGAAGGACATATGTATTAGATCGAGTGAATATTAGCAGACTACATATGGGAGTGAAAAAGGTGAAGTGTAATCTGTTGGCATATGAATTCATCTGAATTACAAAGGAACTAAATCCGCATTTGAGGTGTACTTCAATCAGTTCAATTTTGACGGTTAGCCATTTTTGTAGGCAGTGAGCCTCCCATTTTGGCTGGCGAGTCCTAGCAGTGAGCCACCCTTTTGTAATATCTTATAACCGGTTATACTATATTATGAGTTAATCCTCGCCCTGGTTTTTTCCACTCTAGGTTTTCCACGAAAAAATTATGGTGTCTCTTGTGTTCTATGTTTCATGTTTTGTTAATGATTCTTCTTCTCTTAATTACCATATGCTTTGTATTGATTGGATGGTACTTGTTCAATAAGTTTACGAATATATTGATTCACCCCCAGGATCTCAGTATATTGGATATTTAACAATTGGTATCAAAGCTTGGTTCCTCTGGAGAAGTATAACAGCTTGAGGGAGATCTTGAAGATTGAACAAATGGAAGATAATGCAGAAATTTGGACTGCTCTTGATGATCTTGACAAAGCTGAAAATGGGAATAAAGATCTGAAAGAAAATCTTGATGAGGCAAATGAATGTGTCCGAAAATTGCAAGAACAATTGAATAAATTCAAAGAGAGACATAGAGAAGTTAGTGACCCATTGAAACAAACAAATGAAGACATTACCAGAATGAAGCTGCAAGTGGAAGAAAAAAAGAGGATTGAAAAATGCTTGAATACAAAGATAAATAACAAGTCTGATTAATGTTCTAGACTTGAGAAAGAAGTGTTAAATCTGAGAGCAAAACTAGAAAAGGCAAAAATATGTGAAGACAGTTTCAAAATAAGCTCCACTAGGCTTGGTGAATTGATTGCTAGACAAAACCCCTCTAAAGAAAAAGGTGGATTGGGATTAGAAACAACTGAAAACTATAAAGTAGTGTTATGCCTTGCATAACCACCCCATTTTTTGCCTTGGTCAAAATGGGTCCCCCTTTTTGTTTTTGTCTTTGGTTGTTTTTCAAACAAAGTTTGGAGCCTTGCTTTTCCAACACTTTGTTTTTCTTTGGTTTATTCTACTGGAACCGGAACCAAATCGGGTTTTAAAACTTGTTCTAAAAATTGATTTCGATCCCCGTCCTGACAGTCTTCTTCTTTCCCTTTTTGTCTTGTCTTTATCGGAGCTGGAGCCAGAGTGGAAGTTAAGTCTAAATTTATTCAAGGTTTCAAAATCAAATCTCATTCTACTTCCGCCTCCGCTTTTGGTCTTTAAATTTAAACTTAGGTTTTGTGTTAGGTGTTTCTCATTTTCGTCTTTGTGTTTTTGTTTTGATGTTTGTTTCACTTTCTTCTTTGTTGGCGGAATCGGAGCCAGAACGGGAACCAAGTTGGAAAATTAGACAAGTTTCTAAATCATTTTCATCCCGATTTTGGTCTTGCCATTTTTGGTCATTAACTTTATTGAAGTCGCACAACAGTAATGTGTCAGTTCCTTCTATAGTTTCAACTCCGATCAGCCACATTTATGGCATTAATTACAGGAGCTCTACATGTATGAAACTATGAGTTTTTACCTTAATTAAGGATTAACTGGTATTTATCATAATTTTTCAAAGGATCAAGAGCAAACCAAAGTTATAGTGGAGCGTTTGTGCATGTGAGTCAATTGAAAGGGAGACAATCACACGCAGAATCATCTTAGAGGGATAATCTATTTATTTGCATTTGAGGTGGGGTTTTATGTTCTTCTCTTTCATTTTTTTTTACATTTTTTTCATTTTTCATCGATTGTTGGTTTCATGCGAGTTCGTTATTCTCAATTCTATTGTGAGTTCATGTGATTCGTTTTTATTTTATTTTGTTTGGTTTTCTATTTTTCATTTTGCTTTTCTGGTATTTTGTTTCTTGTTTGTTTGTTTCCTCATGGTTGTTTTCATGTTTTAATCATGACCATATCATGATGCCCTAGTTTTTAAATGCATAGATTAGTTACTTTTTGTACATTTGTAGGGTTTCATAAATAATGGTTTTACATAGGAATCCTGTTGTGTTTTGAATCTGATTAATTTGGATGGGATTAAATTCGTGCCCTAAATTATTTGAGATCGAAGGTTTGTGATTTAGGGTTTTGACGCATTCTTGTTTTAAATATGATGCCCTAAATTAGTATGCTCACCTCTCGGTCATATGGGGATGGTGTTTTATAGGTTATTTTAAAGCCCCTTTCATTTTGATATGACCTAGTCCTTAGATCATGATGTCATTTATCAGCCGGTAAAAATCTCTTATGACGTCATGGTTATTTTTGGTGGAGGCGGGATTGGAATCGATTTAGACTTTGAACCATGTTTTGTAATAAGTATCGATTCCAATTTCATACCATCTCCAACTCTGCTTACAATAAAATGAAGGCTCTCAAACTATTGGTAACCTAGGCGGAAATAGAACCGGAACCAGAACTAAATGTGAAATTGGAAAATATTCATGGAACCAGATCGGTTTTCGTTCCGATTCTGATTCCAGTTAACATTCCAATTCTGACTCTAGTCCCACCTTGTTATTAGTACATGCTCAATAACTATTTTGGCTCTGATCCTGATAGTATTTTAAAAGAGACTATTTCGAATGTTTTTTGTCTGGTTCCACCTCTAGTATATATGAAGGGTAGGATCTCAAATTATCTTTTTGTTATTCTTTTTATTGATCTAATTTAAGGTTATATTGTAGGAAGCTAAAGAATTTCAGGAGTATGAGGAGAAGCTTCCCAAAGGAATTGGCCTGTTGAAACTTCAAAGGTGGGAACTAAGCCTAAGAAGATTAATCTAGAGTAGCTACCTTATACCTTGAGGTATAACCATAGGGGTCCTGTTCTCACTACAAGCAAGGTATAATCAGATTGGGTTGATGTAACTAATACCAATTTAGGCCCATTCAATTTTGAGGAGTTATACTAAGAAACATTTATTGAGGATGTAACAGGGAGGACTGGAAGAATTTTTGAGTCTGGAATGGCTCACATCATTATATTTCCTCTATCCATCCAATGCCTAGAACTGATCAGGATACCAGTAGGAGCCTACCATTCATGATCACTTAACCAGAATAAGGGAAACCAAGAGCTTTTTCATGACTTCTTATGTTGTCAATGCAGCAGCTAGAGGAGGTATCTCTCCAGGTTTGAATAGAGTGGGAATATTGGGAGAGGCTGATGGACAAAAAAGAGTATGGGATCATTATGACCAGCTAACCCTATAGGTTTCTGAAGCACAATTTAGAAGAGTTAATGATGCATTCTTATATGTAGTCACTAATCAACTTAATGGAGATGCAGGGTAAATATTGAGCCAAGAGGCTATGGCCTTTATCACATAATAGGGATGTTGGTATATCTAATACCCCAAGTTCACTTATTTCAAATTGGTAGGATTTCAGGGTCATCCCCACTTACTTCCAAGGTGTTGCAGCAATAGGATGGTTTTGATGGAGTTTGTTTACCAATCTCTTGGGGTTAATGCCCGATTTGGGATGAAGCACAAATCAAGTTGTCACAAGTTCCCCATGCAGTTGGGTGAATATAGCTGCCCACACCTTGTGGGAGCTAAGGTGGTTTGCAGTGAATTGATATGCTTAAAGTTGGGCTTGTATACTGCCTGAAAGCAATTTTATCCAAAGAAGAAAATGAATGCTTTCCTAGCTTTGGTCTTTGCAAATAATTTCAACCCGCTAGAGGACTTCTAGAGTGATCTTCAGGATGAATATTACCTCAGGAAGAGGAATTATGAGAGGTTGCATGTTTCACTCATGGTAGAATTCGGGGTCAAAGATGATATTCCTGATATGTTGGTAGATGATGGAGTTGTGTTGGAACCATCATATGAAGCATTGAACATTGGTACCAAAATTTTGGATCCGGTAGATTGGGATGGTGAGGAGACCATCAACATCAAGAAAATAGGGAGACCAGTCTTGGATAGGAGTATCCACTGGGTTTTTCTAAGAGCCAAAACTCTTGGGGGTCCAACTCCTAAGAAAGGGAAGGGATATAAGAGAATCAAGAGGAAGTTTCCTCCCAAGGAGCCTTTGGAATTCTTCCCTCCTGATATTGAAGAGATTGAATTGGAAGCTTCCGCTCAAGATGAACCGGAGGCACATGAGAAGGATTCCCAGATAGGACCTGTAGCTTCAACACCAGCAATAGGTGAGTCATCTGCTCAAGTCCCTCTTAAAAAGAAACTAGGTGGAGAGATGCCTAAAGGAACTCTTCATGGTATTACTGAATTATTAATCAAAAAAGGGGTAGAGCTGGAGATTCATGATGTTGACACAGACTCTAATGAGACCTTATCATAGAAGAATGCACAAGAAAGGATGCCTCCAGAGGAGGAAACTGAACATGTACTAACAAAGGAGAATCATTGGGTGCTATTTGAAGAAGCAAACAATTCTTCAGATGCTCAAGCACATGCAAAGGCAATGGAGAAGAAAAAGGAAATAGATGCGAAGGCATAATCAGATGCCTTACTTCAACAACAACAAATAGAGGCCAAGTGAAGAGCTGATGAAGTGCAAAAACAACAAAGGCAAAAGGAGTAGGAGCTCAAAACTAAGGAAGAAAATGACAAGCTTGAGATGGTGTAGAAGATACATGAGCTGGAAGAGGAAAAGGCTAGGCAGCGGAGAGAAAGATAAGCCCTTGAGGCTAAATTGAAGCTAGTTGAAGAATCCTACAAGAAAAGGGAGGAGGTAGAATGCATACAGAAGGAGAAAGATGCCGAGGAGCTTTCCAAACAGCTACAAAAGGAAAAGGAAGCCTCTGATAGAATTAGAGTGTTGGAAGAAGAGAGGAACACGTTGATTGAGGAGAAAAGATTAGAAGAGGAAAAACTGAAGAAGCACAAGAAGACAAGAGAGTGCAAGAGAAGAATGATAAAGAAGAAGCTGAAAAGCTTGCACGAGAAAATGTAGAGCAAGAACAACAAAATGTACAAGAGGTTGATTCTCAACCTAAGGTTAATGTGCTACAATCCTCTACAACTGTTGCTTCTTCTTCAACTATAATGGCCACTACTCCAAGTGCTCCCACTTGGTTGAAACTTGATTTGCAAAAAAGGCTAGTAATATCCTCACAACCTCTTAATTGGGATGATATGATGAAGGATATTGAAAAGGAAAGGCCCAAGAAGAAGGCTAAGATTCTACATTCCACCAGACATACTGAAGGAGGATAAATTATTGTTGAATGTGCAATACTAGTGGTGGACAAGGATGTGAGAGATATGCAACTAACTTATTACTAGTTGGGCATGGTTAATTTGGGAAGACCCACTAGAGATCAACAAATGAACTTGATTTATGTGGTAGCATCATCCACCAAATCAAGAATGATGAAGGATAAATAGACAAAGGATGAGCTTAAGGATCAGTTGGATCAATTGCACACCTTTTTGAAGAATGTTTATGCTCTAAGATCATAACAAATTGCTACCATTGAGACACCAACTTTGCTTAGCAAGAGAGAGGTGGATGATTTGGTACAGATAAGGAGTAAGTCGGGGATGATGGATAGATGGACTGATAGGCTAAATTAGGAAATAGGTGAAGTGTTGGGAAACCGTTTTTAGATTCACAAGATGACATTGGAGTTAATAGAAGAGATGACTTAGCATGCTAAGGAGTTCAGAGAAGAAGAAGAGGAGTCTAGAGGGTATATCCAGAATCTAAAAGAAATCAATAAATTGCCAAAATCCACTCTTCTAGAGCAGTCAATCATTGAAGAGGCTAACACAGATTTCTTGGAAAAGACCTCTAGCATAATCCAGTTTAGGTCTGACTTTTTGTATTAACATAAGAGTGAAGTTCAAGATTCTAGCAAGGATCTAAATGAACAGCTTGATGAGCTAGAGGCAGTTATTCCTATTGTAGTAAATGTTGATATATCGGTAAAGGAATGCCTACCTTTAAATCAATTAAATGAGAAATGGGATGATAGACTTAATGAGGTTGTGCAAAAGGGAGATGATTGAGAGGATCTGTTGTTGGATCGATTGATGGATATTAAAGAAGAAGTAAGGGTTGCTAGAAGGGAGTTGATAAAGCTAAAAGACATGAGGGAATTTGTTGCTACTGAATGAAAAAGGATCAAGTTCAAAGACAATTGCATTGATGGGCTAGATTCGGATATGCTTCAGCAAGTCTTCTCCAGTTATGATGAGTACACTTCAGAGAAAACTCTGCATGCATAACTGACAGTTCTATGAGCGCATGGATTTCTTTTCTCCTCTATCTTATTCTCTCCAGTTTAATCAGATGATCAATGTGGGAACTAGAGATCAATTGATTTGAGTTTCCAAGAAAATTAAAGTTCCTGGAAAGGTGGATCTTGACTTTAGTTAGGGAGGACTTCATACTTTTGTACATCTATAAATACCCGTGGGGTACCATATTGTAAGGGTGTGCTAATGAGAATAGAATTGGCCACCTGATAGTAGGAGATAGAAATTTTATAACTTTACAAAGATACTTTGTTATTTTTTTTGGTTACAGTTTAATACAAAATATAGGTTTTTACGCAATATGGTGTTGGAATTGAGTTTATTTGATAAGGTTAATGAATTATAGTCTATCTGTATGCCAATGATTGTGCTGAACCATAAGTGTTTCTTATGTGATGAAAATCATTCGAAGGAACCAGATTTAAAGATTATTTTGTTAGATTATCTGTGGACTGAATTATTGAAGGTATGTTGATCTATAATTTTAGCAGCGAATGGGAGTTTGTTGTTTTGAATCTTTGAATTATTTATGATATGTGATTGTGATGGTTAAATTAAGCACCATAGATGCATGCAATAGTATGGATTATTCTATAAATTGCATTATATTATGGTTTTCTTGATCTGTTGGAAAATAATTCATTGTTGAAGATATATGTCTGGATATTAGATAAGTTTTATTCATGTTTCACTGATTTACCCCCTGATCTATCTTTTTCTTTTATTTAAAACCCTTTTTTCATTAGGAAAATTCTGATGAATCAGTCATTGCTTGCATTCCTTATTACCAGAACAAGCTCCTTGAATATTACAGTTGCATGGACCACTTGAGTGACACCAGATAGTTGAGAACCAACTATCAGGACCTTGGGAGTTAGGCTACTATATGTTGTCTTTCTTTTTCAGGAGAAATAGTGTACAAATATTTTGTTTAATGTTGTTTATGTCATTTTCACCATCAACAGATCTGGCGCTAGAAGGAGGGTTGAAGGAACAAGCTCGCTTGCATTGTGTCATTCTCACCAGAGAAATACGGGAGGATTCTTAGATCCTCTACTAATCCTGAACCATTAGAAGAACTTCAAACACCGGTTAGATCTAGACCCCATGCTCGTAGGATTTTAATACCTACATTGCCACCTCCGCTTACTCCACTTGGATTTCAACCAAATCCACGTACACCACCACCAGTTCAACCTACATCACCACCACTAGCTCGCCTAGTATCGCCACCACTGGTTAGACTTGTGTCACCACCAATTCGGCCTATATCACCACCACCTGCTCAACCAATCCTACCCATGGCTTAATTTGTGAATAATCCCTCTTTGTTAGGGACTATTCCAGGGGGAATCCATGATCTACTGAAGAACCCAGAATTTTTTTGTCCCAAGTACATAAATGGTGAATCAAGAAGTGTTGAGGAGAATACACAAGCATTCAAAGATGCTTGTACCCATGCTCAGGTTGCTCATCAGGATGTGGTATGTAGATTGTTTTCTTATTGTTTAGGGGACATGGCATATAACTAGTACTTAAATATGCCCCAGGGATCTATTCTGGGTTGGAAATATTTAGAAAATACTTTCATTAATCAATTCAGGGTCTATGTAGACCCTGCCATCTTGTATCACCAGTTTTCCACCATAAGAAAGGAACATCATGAGCCACTACCTCTATTCAAAACTAGATTCCAAAGGATGTTCCATAGGCTGCAAGATCTCTACTTAGTGGCTGAGAATATTTCCATTCAAGCATATTTAAGAGATGTTGATCCTTTGATTGGCTTATTCTTGTAGAAAAATTATTAGACCAATGAAATTGACTCTCTGTCTAAGGTTTATCATGTAGCTATCAAATTGTAATAGCAGATAAGTCTGCAATTAGGGTGTTTAGGAGCAACTCTTCCTCCCATGAGTTATTAGATGCCTAACCCACCATTGTAAAACAGTGCCCTAGGGATGTCTTACTCCTAATACGGACCTGTGTCTGAGTTACAAGCCCCACCTACCATGCCCTTTTTTGGCAATGGCATGCAAGATTCTTCCCAACAACCTCAAAATCAACAACAACAAAAAGTGGGAGGATCAACGCATGTTCATTCCCCATCTATAGTATAGAATGTGCAAAATGAACAAACTATTCAACTGACGAGTGAGCTAGAAACTCTTTAAAAGATTCTATCTCAAATGTCTAATGACATGGCACAACTTAGGAAAAATCCTCCCCACAACCAAAACCAGAATTATCAGAACCAAGGAGGTTACAACAACCAAGGGAATTACTCCAATCAGAATGTGAACCAGAACACCAATCGAAACTTCTAGAATCAGAACTCCTCTAATCAAAATTTCTAAAATCAGAACAAAGGATATAATCAGAGGTCCAACAAACAACAATAGGCAGTGGAATAATAGACCTAACAATGGGGGAGTTTCCCATAATTATCAGTTAGGTGAGGAGAGATCACATACTGATAATGTGGCTGACCTTAAACTCATAACTAATTGGTGCAGGCTACATGATACTGCAACACATTCTGAGGTTAATTTCCCAAAAATGGAGAAAATGGTAAAGATTGCACAAGATAATTCCCATCCTCTAGGAGGAAATTCCAATCAAGATAATGGGCTAGTTAATACTAGTATGATTTTTAAGACTATTGATGAAACATACCACTTCCGCATGCAGGGAGATAATGAGCCAAAAGAAGATGTATATGATGCTCAAGCCTTTTAGTCCAAAGGTGGTCACTTTCTAAGAAATCAAAATAAGGGCCCATTTACTACATCTACACCCCCAAACAACATGGTCCCACCAAACCAAAATGTAGATAATAACCCACCGCCACCAAAGGGACCTTTTGATCCTCAAAATAGAGGTAATCTGCCTCCTTTTCCTAAATATCAAGTAAGGAATGATTCAGAATTCTATTTTATTGTAGAACTGCGGAGATAAAAGACATCATTATCATTCTTTGACATCATGAAGTGGTGCCTAGCTCAATTTGAAGTTGTATTGAAAGCCCTAGAGGAGGAAGACTACTTAAAAGGAAAAGGTAAAGTGACTCCAACAAAGGAGACAAATGCAACTATCTAAAAAGGTAAGACCATTACCCCACATTTTCTTTTAAGTTTAAGGATTTTTGGAAAGAATTTGCATGACTATTTATTGGAATCTGGAGCATCAGGTAATGTTATCCCCTTTTCAATATGTAAGAAGTTAGGATTAAATGCTATCCTAATCAATAAGAAAGTGATCCAGTTAGACAAAACTAAAGTCAATGTTGTAGGAGAACTAAAGAAAATGCATGTGTAGGTTGGATCAAATCCAAGGATCCAAACCTACATAGATATCCAAGTAGCTAACATCCCAAAGACATATGGTATGCTCCTAAGTTGGGAGCTAATGAAAATTATTGGGGGATATTTGTCCTTGGATTTCTCTCACATGTGGCTACCCTAGAAGGGGGTAGCCATGCAGATAAGGATTGAGAGTGAACCAAGACTCAAGCATATGATTACAGAATATGATGCTTCAAATGTAGTATATTCTGAGACTGAGATAGGAGTTTACAAGCAAGAGGAGGTCCTTACTTTCTCTATAATCAGTCTTGAGGATACATTGCCTTTAGAACATAGCAACCCAATTATCTACATCAACCAATAGGTTCTAATAAAGAAATTGCAACAAGATAGGCTAGTATTAGGAGGAGAAACTGATTTGAGTAGTTTCTTACTTCCTAATTGGTGTAGGATTCATTATCACAATCATTCAGAGTTAACAAGATAATCATGCCTAGATATCTTAAGTCATGTAGGCCAGCCTTAACAAATATGTCAAGAGAAAACCAAGATCCCCTATCAATGAGTTTTCTTTCAAAGCTAAAGATGCTACCATTCTCACCAAGGCTAGCCTTTCTCAAAAGGAAGGTTCATCACCAGTAGAGAAAAATCAGGTTCTATGCTCTAAAATTCAAGAATAAATTGAGGTATCTCAGTTCCTCTTCAATACACCTTCCCCAGATACTCTGCAATTGCCCAAGGCATTGATAAAAGATGAGTTGGATTGCAATTTAACTCAAGAAGTCATTCAGGAAGTGATTTTTGGGCAAGCTAAAAACATAGAAAAACCTTCAAGTGATTCTTGCCCCAAGTCAATTTCTGATGATCAGCAAAAGTATGAGTCACCACACATCCCAAGTAAGTCATCCCCTGTTATCCCTAAAAAGAAAGAGCTCCTAGCTAGAGACCAATTGTGGAGTTTTAAATTTGATGGTTCCAAATCTAAAGCAGGAAGAGGAGCAGGGATTGAACTAACTAACCCAAAAGGGAAAACTTACTTTAAGTCTTAGAGGTTGCAGTTTGGATGCACAAATAATGTGGCTGAGTATGAAGCACTTGCTTGTGGACTCATTTTTGCTCATAAAAAGAAGGTTACTGCTGTCATGGTCATGGGGGATTCTGAAGTGATTGTAAAACAGGTATGTAGCCAATATACATGTCATAACAAAAGATTGACTGCATACAGAAACATAGTTTGGAACTTAATTGAAGACTTCAATGCTTTTGGGATAACTCTGATCCCTAGATAAGATAATCAAATTGTAGATGATCTTGTTGTTGCTGCTAGCACATTGGAACCCATGCAAGACTCTAATATGAAGAAATTCTCAGTTGAATTAATTTCAGTCCCAACTATTCTTGATAATGTCTGACATTTTTAGGTATTTAATGACGATTAGCATATATTGGCCTTTTTGGCAAGTTATGATGTTTTTGAAGGACAGCTAATAGATGAGTTTGAAAGAGATCAGGGAGATTGGGATCCTGAGAAGGATGGTGAAGAAGCGATATTGGATTTGAGAAGTAACAGTATTCCAAAAGGGATGGTAGCTTTAGAGAGGATATTTGATTCTAACCCATAGGCTTGTCAAAGGGTTCCTACAGAGAGTGATGGAGGGAAATGTTAATCTATTAATCTGACTCATTCAGGCCTTGAAAGGAATGTCCTTATAGGAAAGACTTTTCCTCAAGAAATTAAGGACAAGATAGTCAAAGTTTTGGATCAGAACATTGAAGCCATTGCTTGGAGTTATGATGATCTAAAAACTTTTGATACTTTGGTGATCACACATACCATACCTCTCAAACCAGAAGCCAAGTCCTTCCATCAGAAACAATGCCCGGTTAATGCTTTAATTGAGCCCCTAATCCAGAAAGACGTGCAAAAGCTTCTATCTACAAGAATAATGTTTCCTGTCAGATATTATACCTAGGTGGCAAATTTAGTTCCTGTACATAAAAAGAATGGTGAAATCAGATTATGTGTTGATTTCAGGAATTTAAACAAAGCCTCTAAGAAAGATAATTATCCATTTCCTTCTCTTGATGAGGTACTACAAAAGGTTAATGGTTCTCAGATGATGTCATTTTTAGATGGTTATTCTGGTTACAATTAGGTCCTTATCAGTCATGAGGATAGAATGAAGACAACTCTCACCACCAAATGGGGCACATTTGCCTACCAGAGGATGTCGTCTAGTCTTATCAACACTGGAGCAACCTTTCAATGGGAGATGGATGTAGCTTTCAAAGATTTGATAGGGAAGTGTATAATTATTTATGTGGATGATTTAACTATCTTCTCCAAGAATAGAGAAGACCATGTTGCTGATCTGGAAAAAGTTCTCAAGAAATGTATAAGCTATGGTGTCTCCCTCAATCCAAAGAAGTGTGTGTTTGGAGTATCTGAAGGGAAACTCCTATGTCACATCATATCAAAGGAAGGGATATCCATAGACCCTAATCGAGTGGAGGATATCTTAAAATTGACAAAGCCAGGCAACAAGAAAGAAATGAGATCCTTCTTCGGAAGGATCAATTTTGTTAGAAATTTTATAACAGGGTTTACGGAAATCGTCAAACCTCTAAATGAAATGATGAAGAAAGATGCAAAGATTGAGTGGAGCAATGAGGCTAAATCTTCATTCTTGTAGATTAAATATTCTATATCTAGGGCACCTATTCTGACAAGCCCAAATTATTTAAAACCTTTTTATATCTATTCTTTTGTATTTGACCATTCATGTGTAGCTATGTTAACACAACGAAGAGGAGAAGGAGAGGAAAGACCTATTGCCTTCATGAGCTCTCCATTTAAGAATGCAAAAGTGAGATACCCACCACTGGAGAAACAAGCCTTCACATTGGTATGAGTAGTAAAGAAGTTCAGGCATTACATTCTTCGAAGTCAAGTAATGGCCATAGTTCCAGATCCAGCTGTGAAGTCTCTTCTGATGCAAAGTGAATTGGGAGAGCGAAGAGGAAAGTGGATGGATATTATACAAGAGTTTGACTTAGAGATTCACTCGATGAAACTTGTTCTAGGGCAAGGTTTATCAAAATCAATGGCAGATCTAGACAAAAACATCACTTGTTAGGAGTATATGGTCCAGTCATTTACCAAGGATCCTTGGTACACCAACTTGATTTTCTTTCTCTTCAATAACACATGTCCAGAAGGAATGAATGCTACTCAGAGGAGAGCATTGAGCATGAAGAGTTCTCACTACATGATTAAAGGGGGATCCATCTATAGAAAGAATTTTCAAGGGATTTACCTATGTTGTTTAGATCAACAAGAGGCCAAGCATGCCATTTTTAAGTTCCATGGAAGACATGGAACAAGACATGGATCTGCGGATGCTTTGGCTCATCAGATTCTTAGTCAGGCTATTATTGGTCTTATTTATTTTGGGATGCACATCAACATGTCAATACATGTCATGTATGTCAAACATCTACATCCAGGGAAAGAAATCCCACAATGCCTTTGCAACCAGTGTATGAGGTAAGGTTGTTTGCTCAATGGGCCTTGGATTTTGTAGGCATTATTAATCTCAATTCTTCTATAGGTCACAAGTTTATTTTGACTACAAACGATTACTGTACATGTTGGACTGAGGCTCAGCCCTACAAAAATAGCACCATAGAGGTGGTCATCAAATTTTTGACTAAGAACATCACAACCAGGTTTGGAGTTCCATTTGCTCTAGTATGTGATAATGGCCCTACTTTTTCTTCTACTAAATTCATTCAATGGGCATATGAACATAAATTTATTTTAAAGTATTCGTCCAATTACTACCCTCAAGGAAATGGAGTGGCTGAGTCCACTAATAAAAACTTGTTGGAAGTAATAAGAAATTTGTTAGAAAACAATCCTAGGGACTATCACACCTAGTTGAGATTTTCCTTCTGGGTAGATCGAACCCGAATCAAAGAAGCTCTAGGAAATTTGCCTTTTAAGTTAGTCTATGTCCAAGACCTAGTCTTCCCAATCCATTTAAAAATAACTGTTCTTAAGTTTATGCGGGAAGTTTATAACAAGGATGATAGGATTGAAGTTAGATTACTTAATTTGCTTAGCATGGAAGAGCAAAGAGATGCTACTTTGCAGCAGTTCTCTAAGCATCAGGTTGTCATCAAATGCTGGTTTGACAAAAGAGCCAAGATAAAAGCCTTTAAGATATCAGATCTTGTATTACTATGGGATAAAGCCAGAGAAAAGAAGGGAGATCACCAAAATTTTGATAGACTTTTGTTAGGTCTGTATCAAATGGTTGAGATACTAGGCGAGAATTCTTTTCATTTAAGTACCTTAACAGGAGAACCTATTCCATTACTAGTTAATGGTCAGTTTCTCAAGCACTATTTTGGTTAATGAAAAGTCTGATGTTTTAAAGAGGAATGGACTGTATCATATGTAATTAAGTTTTTGTTTTGTTTTGTTTTTTATTTTTTTTATTTTTTTTGTTTGTTTTTTTTTTTTTTTTTTGTCTTGTTTCATTGGGGATCTTCATTTTTTTTTGTCCATCTCAGGACAAGGGGTTGTTATTCAAAGTATGCTATTGGCACTAGGAGAGAAATTGGTTTAGGTATTTTCATCATCATCGTTTGAAAAGGATTTCATTCTAAAACTCATGTTTTATGACCATTCTAATTTTGGTTTGAAAAGTTATTAAGGATAGAAGATACATTGTGAATATCTCATGGATTCTGATTAAAAATCTGTCACCAAATTAGAAAACATCTACATGAGTAAATACCTATCTATTTTAGAGTGGTTCTACCTTTTATTAAAGTGAAAAAATCCGATTCCAAGACTATTATGAAATCTATTGTAGCTCTAAACCCACATTTCAGATTAGTTGTATCTGAGTATTGAGGAAGGTGTAGAAAAGATTTTCACAAGTGAAGCTTGAGTAAAAAAAATGATGAATAGAAAGAAAGAAAAGGCAAGCTCAATATCAAATGGGTGATCAAGTATCTCTATCGGGGCTATGGATGCCTGGCTGACAGTAGAGCAATGCTTTGAGAGAACTAGAGGTATCTCCATTGGGGACATGGATGCCTGTCTGATAGCGGAGCAATACCCAGGATTTTATTGCACAATAGTTAAAGGACTCAACCTATATAGCTTGAATCTTAGGAATAGTTGTTCATGAGCAAAGAAAGTATCTATGAAGAATGATGCACAATATACGCACACACTCAGATTTAGAAATAACTCATGAGCACATACATATGAGATTCCAACTCAACCTTATCCTATATATATTTGATCTTATTCAAGTTATTATGCTTCATAAGCCAAGTAGTTTAAGGGTGACTAAATTTTTTCATGGGTATCTTGAAAACTGGTAAACCATTTTCCCAGCCAAGTCACCATTTCTTATGCCTTGCATAACCACCCCATAATTTTCCTTGGTCAAAATGGGTCCCCCTTTTTGTTTTTGTCTTTGGTTGTTTTTCAAACAAAGTTTGGAGCCTTGCTTTTCCAAAAAATTGTTTTTCTTTGGTTTATTCTACCGGAACCGGAATCGGAATCGAATCAGGTTTTCAAACTTGTTTGAAAAAATGATTTTGATCCCCGTCCCGATAGTCTTCTTTTTGCCCTTTTTGTTTTGTCTTTATCAGAGCTGAAGCCGGAGTGGAAGTTAAGTCTGAATTTATTCAACGTTTCAAAATCAAATCCCGGTCCGCTTCCACCTCGGCTTTTGGTCTTTCATTTTTTACTTAGGGTTTTTGTTAGGTGTTTCTCGTTTCGGTCTTTGTGTTTTTGTTTTGATGTTTGTTTCGCTTTCTTCTTTGTTGGAGGAACCGGAGCCGGAATGGGAACCAAGTTGGAAAATTAGAAAAGTTTCTAAATAGTTTTTCATCCTGATTCCACTCCTACCATTTTTGGTCATTGACTTTACTAAAGTCACACCACAGTAATGTGCTAGTTCCTTCTGCAGTTCCAACTCCGATCTGTGACATTTATGGCATTAATAGGAGCTCTGCACTTATGAAACTATGAGTTTTTACCTTAATTAGGAATTAAGTGGTAGTTATCATCAGTTTTCAAAGGATCAAGAGAGAACTAGAGTTGTAGTGGAGCATTTGTGCGTGTGAGCCGATTGAAAGGGAGAAAATCACACGTGGAATCGAATTAGAGGGCTAATCTATTTATTTGTGTTCGAGGTATGGTTTTTTGTTCTTCTCTTTCGTTTCGTTTCACATTTTTTAAATTTTTGATCGATTGTTGGTTTTGTATGAGTTCGTAATTCTCAATTCTATTGTGAGTTCATGTGATTCATTTTTATTTTCTTTTGTTTGGTTTTCTTGTTTTCATTTTTTTTTTTTGGTGTTTTTGTTTCTTGTTTGTTTGTTTCCTCATGGTCGTTTTCACATTTTAATTGTGACTACATCATGATGCCCTAGTTTTTAAATGCATAGATTAGTTACTGTTTGTACATTTGCAGGGTTTGATAAATAATGGTTTTACTTAGGAATCCTGTAGCGTTTTCAATCTGATTAATTTGGATGGGATAAAATTCATGCCCTAAATTATTTGAGATCGAAGGTTTGTGATTTAGGGTTTTGATGCATTCCTGTTTTAAATATGATGTCCTAAATTAGTATAGTCGCCTCTCGGTCATATGGGAATGGTCTTGTATAGGTTATTTTTAAGCCCCTTTCATTTTGATATGACCTAGTCCTTAGATCATGATGTCATTTATCAGTCGGTTAAAATCTCTTATGATGTCATAGTTATTTTTGGAAAAGGTGGGATCGGAATCGATTTAGACTTTGAACCATGTTTTGTAATAAGTATCAATTCCAATTTCATCCCATCTCCAACTCTGCTTACAATAAAAAGCAGGTTGTCAAACTATTGGTAACCTAGGCGGAAGCGGAAGTGAAACCAAAACTAAATGTGAAATTAGAAAATCTTCATGTAACCGGATCGCTTTTTGTTCTGATTCCGATTCTGGTTATCATTCCAATTCTGACTCCGGTCCCGCCTTGTTATTAGTACACACTCAATAACTATTTTGGCTCCGATCCTGGCAGTGTTTTAAAAGAGACTATTTAGAATGTTTTTTGTCTGGTTCCACCTCTGGTATATATATGAAGGGTAGGATCTCAAATTATCTTTTTGTTATGCTTTTTATTGATCTAATTTAAGGTTATATTGTAGGAAGCTAAAGAATTTCAGGAGTATTAGGAGAAGCTTCCCAAAGGAATTGACCTACAGAAACTTCAAAGGTGGCAACTAAGCCTAAGAAGATTAAGTTAGAGTAGCTACCTTATACCTTGAGGTATAACCATAGGGGTCCTGTTGTCACTGCAAGCAAGGTGGAATTAGAATGGGCTGATGTAACTAATACCAATTTAGGCCCATTCAATTTTGAGGAGTTATACTCAAAAAAATTCACTAAGGATGTAATAGGGAGGACTGGAAGAATTGTTGAGTCTTGCTTGGCTCACATCACTATATTTCCTCTATCCATGCAATTCTTGGAACTGACATGACAACAGCAGGAGCCTACAATTCGGCCACTAGACAATGCATGGATTCACAAGACAATGTGATCATAGATCTAACTCCTCAAATGTTTCAACACATGTTTAGTGTCCCTAATCCATAGAACCTAGTACAATTGAATGAGGTAGATGCTTTAGGGATATATAGCAAACACAATGAGGCCAACAAGGCTCATTTGAACAAGAAGTGGTTGAGAGTAGAGAAAACATCCCTGGCAAAGCTCTCAGATCAACCAAAGAGGGCAGAATTTTACAAAGAGGTATTGGAGCTAATAATGATGTTGTCTAGAGTCTTTGGGAAGAGGGATCCATTTCATTTTAAGGAATGAATGTTTCCTTTTATTCAGACAATCTTTAATGGCAAGAGATAGTTTGACTGGCCCATGATTGTCTCAGATACCATTCGTGATCAGTTAACTAGAGTAAGGGAAACCAAGACCTTTTTCATGACTTCTTATGTTGTCAATGCAATAGCCAAAGGAGGTATCTTTCTAGGTTTGAATGGAGTGGGAATATTGGGAGATGTTGATGGACAAAAAAGAGTATGGGATCATTATGACTAGCTATCCCTATAGGTTTCTGAAGCACAATTTAGAAGAGTTAATGATGCATTCTTACATGTAGTCATTAACCAACTTAATAGAGATGTAGGGTATGGATTGAGCCAAGAGGCTATGGCCTTTATCACAAAATGGGGATGTTGGTATATCCAATACCCCAAGTTCACTTATTTCAAATTGGCAGGATTTGAGGGTCATCCCCACTTACTTGCAAGGTGTTGTAGCAATAGGATCGTTTTGATGGAGTTTATTTACCAAGCTTTGGGGGTTAATTCCCAATTTGGGATGAAGCACAAACTAGGCTGTCACAAGTTCCCCATGTAGCTGGGTGAATACAGCTGCCCACACCTTGTGGGAGCTAAGGTGGTTTGCAGTGAATTGATACACTTAAAGTTGGGCTTGTATACTACCTGAAAGAACTTTGATCCAAAGAAGAAAATGAATGCTTTGCTAGCTTCAAAATTTGACAAGAATTTCAACCTGCTAGAGGACTTCTGGAGTGATCTTTAGGATGAATCTGATCTCAGGAAGAGGAATTATGAGAGGATTCCTGTTTCACTCATGGTAGAATTTGGGTTCAAAGATGATATTCCTGATACATTGGTAGATGATGGAGTTGTGTTGGATCCATCATATGAAGAATTGAACATTGGTACCAAAATTTTGGATCTGGTAGATTGGGATGGTGAGGAGACCATCGACATCAAGCAAATAGGGAGACCAGTCTTTGATAGGAGTATCCACTGGGTTGTTCTAAGAGCCAAAACTCCTAGGGGTCTAGCTCCTAAGAAAGGGAAGGGATATAAGAGAATCAAGAAGAAGTTGCCTCCCAAAGAGCCTTTGGAATTCTTCCCTCCTAATATTGAAGAGATTGAGTTGGAAGCTTCGGCTCAAGATGAACTGGAGGCACAGGAGGGGGATGCCCAAATAGGACCTATGGCTTCAACACCATCAATAGGTGAGTCATCTTCTCAAGTCCCTCTTATAGAGAAACCAGGTAGAGAGATGCCTAAAGGAACTCTTCATGGTATTATTGAATCATTAAAGGGAAAAGGAGTAGAGATGGAGATTCATGATGTTGACAAAGACTCTAATGAGACCTTAGCAAAGAAGGATGCACAAGAAAATATGCATCTAGAGGAGAAAACTGAACATGTGCGAATAGAGGAGGATTAGTGGGTGTTGTTTGAAAAAGGAAAGAAGGCTTCGGATGCTCAAGCACATGTAGAGGCAATGGAAAAGAAAAAGTAATAGATTGTAAGGCACAATCAAATGCCTTACTTAAACAACAACAAATAGAATCCAAGCGAAGAGATGATGAAGTGAAAAAACAACAAAGGAAAAAGGAGCAGGAGCTCAAAACTAAGGAAGAAAATTACAAGCTCGAGATGGTGTAGAAGATCCATGAGATGGAAGAGGAAAATGCTAGGCAACGAAGAGAAAGAGAAGCCCTTGAAGCTAAATTGAAGATAGTTGAAGAATCCTACAAGAAAAGGAAGGAGGCAGAATGCATAAAGAAGGAGAAAGATATTAAGGAGCTTGCCAAATAGCTACAAAAGGAAAAGGAAGCCTTTGATAGACTTAAGTGTTGGAAGAAGAGAGGAACAAGTTGATTGAGGAGAAAAGATTAGAAGAGGAAAAACTAATGAAAGCACAAGAAGACAAGAGAGTGCAAGAGAAAAATGATAAAGAAGAAGTTGAAAAGCTTGCATGAGAAAATGGAGAGCAAGAACAACAGAATGTACAAGAGGTTGATTCTCAACCTAAGGTTAATATGCTACAACCCTCTACAAATGCTGCTTCTTGTTCAACTATAATGGCCACTACTCCAAGTGCTCCCACTTGGTTGAAACTTGATTTGAAAAAAAGGCCAGTAACATCCTCACAACATATTAATTAGGATGATATGATGAAGGAGATTGAAAAGGAAAGGCCCAAGAAGAAGGCTAAGATTATGCATTCCACCAGACTTACTGAAGTAGGAGAAATTATTGCTAAGTGTGCAATACTAGTGGTGGACAAGGATGTGAGAGATATGCAGCTAACTAATTACTAGTTGGGCATGGTTAATTTGGGAAGACCCACTAGAGATCAACAAATGAACTTGATTGATATGGTAGCATCATCCACCAGATCAAGAATGATGAAGGATAAAAAGAGAAAGGATGAGCTTAAGGCTCAACTGGATCAATTTCACACCTTTTTGAAGAATGTTTCTACTCTTAGATCACAAAAAATTGCTACCATTGAGACACCAAATTTCCTTAGCACGAGAGAAGTGGATGATTTGGTACAGATAATGAGTAAGGTGGGGATGATGGATAGATGGATTGACAAGCTAAATCAAGAAATAGGTGAAGTGTTGGGCAGCAGTTTTGAGATTCAAAAGATGACATTGGAGTTAATAGAAGCGATGAATCAGCATGCTAAGGAGTTGGGATAATAAGAAGAGAAGTATAGAGGGTATATCCAGAAGCTAAAAGAAATCAATAAATTGCCAAAATCCACTCTTCTAGAGCAGTCAATCCTTGAAGAGGATAACACAAATTTCTTGGAAAATACCTCTAGCATAATCCGGTTTAGATCTGACTTTTTGTATAAACATAAGAGTGAAGTTAAAGATTCTAGCAAGGATCTAAATGAACAGCTTGATGAGTTAGAGGTGGTTATTGCTATTATAGTAAATGTTGATATATCGGTAAAGGAAGGCCTACCTTTAAGTCAATTAAAAGAGAAATGGGATGATAGACTTAAGGAGGTTGTGCAAAAGGGAGATGATGGAGAGGATCTGCTATTGGATCGATTGATGGATATTAAAGAAGAAGTAAGGGTTGCTAGAAGGGAGCTGAAAAAGCTAAAAGAAATGAGGGAATTTTTTGCTGGTGAATTAAAAAGGATCAAGTTCGAAGATAGTTGCATTGATGGGCCAAATTTGGATATGCTTTAGCGAGTCTTCTCCAGTTATGATGAGTACACATGAGAGAAAAATCTGCATGCATAACTGACAGGTCTATGGGCGCAAGGCTTTCTTTTCTCCTCTATCTTCTTCTCTCCAGTTTAACTAGATGATCAATGTGGGAACTAGAGATCAATTGATCTGAGTTTCCAAGAAAATTTAAGTTCCTGAAGAGGTGGATCTTGACTTTAGTTAGGGAGGACTTCATATTTTTGTACATCTATAAATACCCATGGGGTACCATATTGTAAGGGTGGGCTAATAATAATAGAATTGGCCACCTAATAGTAGGAGATAGAAATTTTAAAGTTACATAGAGAGACTTTGTTATTTTTTTTGGTTACAGTTAAATACAAAATACAGGTTTTTATGCAATATTGTGTTGGAATCGAGTTTATTTGATAAGGTTAATGAATTATAGTCTATATGTATGCCAATGATTGTGCTAAAGCATAAGTGTTTCTTATGTGATGAAAATCATTAGAAGGAACTAGATTTAAAGATTATTTCATTAGATTATCTGTGGATTGAATTATTGAAGGTCTATTGATCTATAATTTTGATAGCGAATGAGATTTTTTTCTTTTGAATCTTTGAAGTATTTATGATATGTGATTGTGATGGTTAAATCAAGCACCATAGATACATGCAATAGTATGGATTATTTTGTGAATTGCATTATATTATGGTTTTCTTGATCTATTGGAAAAGAATTCATTATTGAAGATAGATGTCTGGATATTAGATAAGTTTTATTCATGTTTCACTGATGTACGCCCTGATCTATCTTTTTCTTTTATTTAAAACCCTTTTTTGGTTAAGAATAGTCTAATGAATCAGTCATTGCTTGCATTCCTTATTACCAACATAGGCCCCTTGAATATTATAGTTGCATGGACCATGTGAATGACACCAGATAGTTGAGAACCAACTACCAAGACCTTGGGAGTTAGGCTACTATATGTTGTCTTTAGGAGAAATAGAGTAGAGATATTTTTTTTAATGTTGTTTGTGTCATTTTCACCATCAACCGATCTGGTGCTAGAAGGAGGGATGAAGCAACAAGTTGGATCACATTTTGTCATTCTCACCGGAGAAATATGAAGGATTCTCAGATCCTCTACTAATCCTGAAACATTAGAAGAACTTCAAACACCAGTTAGACCTAGACCCCATGCTCGTAGGATTTTGATACCTACATTGCCACCTCCGCTTACTCCACCTGGATTTCAACCAAATCCATGTAAACCACCACCAGTTCAACCTACATCACCACCACTGGCTTGCCCAATATCACCACCACCGGTTTTCCTTGTGTCGCCACCAATTCGGCCTATATCACTACCACCTGCTCAACCAATCCTTCCCATGGCTTACTTTGTGAATAATCCCTCTCCGTTAGGGACTATTCCAAGGGGAATCCATGATCTATCGAAGAACCCATATTTTTTTTGCCCCAAGTACATGCATGGTGAATCAAGAAGTGTTGAGGAGCATATACAAGCATTCAAAGATGCTTGCACCTATGCTCAGGTTGCTCATTAGGATGTGGTATGTAGATTGTTTCCTTATTGTTTAGGGGACATGGCATATAACTGGTACTTAAATCTGCCTCGGGGATCTATTCTGGGTTGGACAGATTTAGAAAATGGTTTCATTAATCAATTTAGGGTCTATGTAGACCCTTCCATCTTGTATCAATAGTTTGCCACCATAAGAAAGGAATATCATGAGCCACTGCCTCTATTCAACCCTAGATTGCAAAGGATGTTTTGTAGGCTACAAGATCCCTACTTAGTGGCTGAGAATATTGCCATTCAAGTATATTTAAGAGCTATTGATCCTTTGATTGGCCTATTCTCGCAGAGAACTTATCAGGCCAGTGAAATTGACTCTCTGTCTAAGGTTTATCACCTAGCTATCAAATTGCAATAGTAGATAAGTCTGCAATCAGGAGGTTTAGGAGCATCTCTTCCTCCCATCAGTTATAAGATGCCTAACCCACCATTGTACAACACTATCCTAGGGATGTGTTACTCCCAATATGGACCTGTCTCTGAGTTACCTAGGGATGGTTTAATGGAGGAAGGATGAATCAATCCTTTGTTGGCTATTGCTATACATGCAATAAATATGGGCATAAGGAAAATCAATGCAAAACAAGGTTTAATGGAAGAAAATAAAGTCAAAGAAATGTTGTATTTTATAATTGCAACAAACCAGGACATATTTCAAAGGTATGTAGAAGCAAAAAGGGAAAACAATTTGTTCTAAAAAAGAAGAATGAACCTGAGAAGAAGGTTGACAAAGATGATGTTAAACATGAAATGAGTAAGGTATGAAAAAAAAGAAGAAGATTCAGGGACTACTGATGCATTTGTACCCTCATCTAGTGTAGATGATTCCTCTGGTAACTAGACCTAGCATGGTCTTAGGGGGGAGCTTAGCAAAAAATCCTTAAAACCCTTTGATTGCAAGCATGTCAGATCCATGACACGAAGTAAAGTTGTAAGTAATTAGTATGTAGAGGTTTTGAAAAATAAACCAAAAGAAAAGAGGCTGGTATGCTTGTTTGTGGAGCATATTAGGGTTTTTCAGCACAATTGAGAAAATCTAGCATCTTTTTTGAATTCGAAGTGCATTAAACATGAATTAGGGCATCACATTAATATATAAAGTGAAATTATGAAAAGATTTCAATCATTTGTGCATTCAAAACAAGTGAAGAGAAACTTGGAGTGATTTAGAGCAAATTAAGGTGTGACTGGTGCAAACCCTAGTGTCAGCTATTTACAAAGAAAAGGTATTTTCTATTCCATGCTACTGTGAGCCTATGGAAATTCTTTCTTGAATCTTTTTGAGAGTTAGGAATATAGAAAATGGAAACTCCTATAGTCATACAAATAATAGAAAGACCTAGGCCCTCCTACAAAAAATATTTGATGAAGGTCTTTGAAGATGACCCATTGGGCACCTTCTCGTTGATTCCTCATGGCGTCATGCCAACATAGGATACAAGGATCTATAGATTAGGGTTAAGTTAGAAGAATTCAATCATATCAAACTGATAGATATATGGATGAATGAACTCACTGATGATAAATTTTGGGTAAAACCTGGATACTCAAATCTTGTGATGATGAATTTGGATAGTTGGAACAATTTTCCAAACTTCAATTCTATAGTGGATGACCCGTATGTAAATCCAGTTCTCAGTAGAATGCATGATCAGTTCTTATTGACTCATGAACCGCACTCGATAAACAAGGAATCAATTAAATTTTTCACCAAAATTTGTGACCCAGGATCAGTACTTGTGTTAAAGGCAGTGAAAAATGAAATGGTATCAAAAGTCATCAGTGCTACCTATGAAAAAAGGGCTCTAGCGATAAAACCTATTACAAATCCAACGTGAATTATGCATCCATAATGATTGGGCACAAAATATGCTTCACCAATAGAGAGAACTTTGTGTCTGCCATAGCTATCAATACTAGTTATGATATGTTTGCAAATGGTACGAATTATGATCTCTATGAGATTCTCATGCAACAATTGCTTGAGAACATAAGGATGTCAAAGGAAAAAAATTACTCATTTAAGTTTGGTTCTCTAATTGTATGTCTTTTATTCTACTTTATAAGAATGCTTCTGGGAAAATCTGGAACTGTGTGTTGGGATCCATCTTGACCTATTGCCCATCAGATTTTTGAGCAAATGAGTAAGTTGGGTGATGTAAACAATGTAGCAAATGCCTTGACGAAATTATTTTATGTGTTCAATAAGAATATGAATGAGAAAGATAGAATTCTAAGAACAATTGTGGAGAAACACAAAAATGAGATTATATTTCATGTATCTTTTGATGAGGGTATGATAGAAGTAGTTGAACCTCGAACCATCTAGATTCAGCCTCTAGGTTATGAAGTCTTAGAAGATGATGTTGAAGGATATGTGCAACTTCTATTAAAGAGTCCTAAAGATCCAAATGAATCCTGAATTGGAAATTATGCAGAGAAATCCAAGGAAGTTCACTTGGAGAAAAAAGAAGCAAAAAGTAAGAAAAATGTGGAAAAAATGCTCAAGAAAGAGCTGTTCAAGGACAAAATTCTGTAGAAGTACCTTGTGTAAGGAGATCCAGTAGGACCCCTCCTTCCATACCAATATCTAGACAAGATACAGTGAAGTTTGTTCCCAACACTACTGATAAAGGAAAAGGCTCGACTCCTTTCGGACCTACTACCAGATTAGGAAAAAGGAAAGGTATTCCTCTAGTAGCCCCTATCAAATGAAGAAAATAAAAGGTTACTAGAGAAAAGAATATGAGTATTATAGATGATCAGGAGGAAGAGGAAGAAGACCCTGCTACAAAATTGACGCGAAAGAGAAGGGTGAGTGCTTCCTTTGGTGAAGGTGCATCACAATATGTGTCATCTTTAGATGATGTTGATGAACAAGATGATCATGATGCAAAGAAGGCCAAAATTACAGAAGAAGTTCCATTGGACCAAGAAAAGAAAAAACATCTCCGATAAGACTTGGTTCCCCTCTTAAACTAGATGTTTTGGTGAATCAAGGTGATATGGTAAATTCCACTGCAAAAGTGTATAATTTATTAGGAGAAGAGGATAAAGAAACAATAATTTTGGCCATCATAAAATATGTCATTATTTTGAAACCCAAATGGGATAACATTAGGTGTGATGTTCCTAAAAAAATTTGGTAAAGACTAAGGAAAAGAAGAGTAGAGGTAGTTGAGCTAGAGGGGAAAATAAAAAACAAAGGATATAAAGATATTGCACCCTCTCTATCTCTGGATAACTTATTATCTTTGAAAATATTTGTGCTAAAATGTTTAGGGAGAAAAGAAGAGTCAATACCCTGATGAGAAAAGATAAGAAAGAAATCAAAGGAATAAGGAAGGAAACAATAAGTACTATCAGAGACACTCCAGAAAAGTATGGCACGATTGGTGCATCTAGTTTGACCTCTGAACCTAGAAAAGAAACTTCTACATAAGTTGTGGAAGAACCTCCTTCTAGTGTTGCTGATGATAATATACCTCTAGAAGTGAATGATAATAATGTCCCTCTGGAAATAGGTAGTACAGATGTTCTAACAGAAATCAATGTTGCCAATGAGAATCTAGAAAATTAAAATATTGTTGAAGAAAATGTTGAAGAATAAGTTCATGTTGCTACCCCTCCAGTACACCATAGTGAAGGATATAAACATAAGGAAGAAGAAGAGAAAAATAAAAAGAAAAAATAGAAGAAAAGGAGATAGAAGAGAAGAATGCAAAAGATGAAAATGCAAAAAAAGAGAATGTAGAGGAAGAAAAAGCAGAGGAGGAAGTAGAAAACATAAATATGGAATCCGTTGATATCACTACAAAGAATGAAGAAGTATCCTAGAAAGTGGTAGAATCATAGAAGCCCACTGGAGAATCCTCCTTCTCTGATGATGTTTTGAAGGGAGTGTTATCAAAGCATATTAGATTTGAACCTGTAATTCCTCTAAAACTCCTGAAAGTTGCAATGAATCAAGGTTATGTAGACCTGAAAAAGATTTCTTTGGTACATAAATTGGTGTTAGGTGATGTATTTCATGCATTCAGTAGGAGACAAATCTTAGAAATGCATTAGAAAGGGACTGATCTTATTGAAGATGTCATTAAGGCCCTATAGCATGTTACTCCAGATGCATCTATTGATACATCTCTCTCTCTAGTTGAGAAATTGAAGCTTCTATTGGACTTCTTCAAGGAGCATGCTATAGGACTTATTGAGAAAACAAAACAAGATGCAGAGGAGAAGCTTAATGAGAAAAGGTTGTTAATCCTTCATGAAAAATGTGCCTCAACACATGCCAATGTAGAGAAGAGCCTTGAAGCTATGAAGGCTTGTGAAGCTAAAGCTAATTTTGTGTTTACATACTATATAAGGTGGCCTGGTGCCACTCAAAGGATAAAATATTTCATGGACTCCATTCAGTCCCAGTTGAACACTATCTCCAACACCTATAATGCATTAATGGATAGAGATATAGATAAACTTGGAATGATATTTTTGTGCATAGAGAAAAGTTATTTATGTTACAAAAGTAGAAGGAGTCTTAGATAATTAGAAAATCCACCTTGCTTGGTGATAACGTGAGAATGGAGTATGCTCTGGTAGCCAATGCTTTGGATAATGCTGAGAATTTGGACAAGATCAATCTAACTTCGGATACTCTAGATGAAGCTGAAGAAAATTTTATTGCTTTAGAATATTTGAACAAGTTGATAGTATCTACTAAGAGGAGTTGGAAGGATGGAAAAATGCCCTGGCAAGGCATTCTACTGGAATTGCAAAATTCTTCCTCGTCCGATTAATATCTTTTTTTTGTTTTTAAATTGCATGAGATAACTCCTCAGGGGGAGTTTAGAATTTTGATTCCATGTGTTTGAACATTCTGGGCCATGTGTACATATCTTTCATGTTTTTCTGTTATTTAACCTTTGTCCTTGATTTCAAAGGGGGAGAAGAGGAATGAGAAATAGAGTATACTTTGTACAGTTTTTGTATATTCTTTTTGGCACATGTTGCCATCAATGACAAAGGGGGAGATTGTTGGATGAATGAAGAAGATTATATGCCTTGTTAATAGTTTTGTTGTCATTGATGTCACCATGATATATGAGTTGCAACTGATTCATGTCAATCTAGTATTCTGAACCGGTAATACAGGACCACCCTCGGGTATTTTTTTTCTAAAATCCTCTTTGGTAAACAACTACTACTTCAGTTTTTGGGAAATGGTCTGTGATTGAGAAATTCATACATCAACAAGAGCTTGTAAGCACAGTTGTTTGTGGTCATCTATGGTATCAATTTTTTTTGTTTACAATTTTTCTTTTAGGTCTACTATTGGCCGACCTATCATACAGTAGAAGATGTAATGGATTAAATTTTGTTTGTATAATCCATGCCAACAACTATTGCATGCCACATGTTTGAAATATTGTTAAGAATTTTGTCAGGATGACCTGATTGTTATCCTTGACAATCAGAGATATATATGTATATATAAGTTGTTTTTGTAGAGATAGAAGAAGGAAATATGTATTGGATTGAGTGAATATTAGCAGACTACATATGGGAGCAAAAAAGGCAAAGTGTAATCTGCTGGCATGCAAATTCATTTGAATTACAAGGGAACTAAATCTGCACTTGAGGTGTACTTCTATCAGTTCAATGTTGGCGGTTAGCCATTTTTGTTATTTCATTTTTGTAGGTAGTGAGCCTCCCATTTTGGATAGTGAGTCCTAGCACTAAGCCACCCTTTTGTAATATCTTATAACTAGTTATACTATATTATGTGTTAATCCTCACCGTGGTTTTTCCCACTCTGGGTTTTCCACATAAAAATTCTAGTGTCTCTTGTGTTTTGTGTTTCATGTTCTGTTGATGATTCTCCTTATCTTAATTATCATATACTTTGGATTGATTGGATGGTACTTGTTTAATAAGTTTATGAATATACTGATTCACCCCCCTCTTAGTATATTGGATATTTAACAGGTATTAGTTTTGAATGATATTTAATTATAGGACCATTCATACAATAAACTTTAATTTTTCAAAAAAATTGGATATGCTTCTATCACAATTAAATTATGAACTGCATTGTCTAGAAATTTGATAGTACTTAAGTGATGGCATGCAATTCAAAACTTTTGGGATATTTTAGAACCATTCAAGCACATTTCTAAACAATAATGGATTCAAGTGTCTATAGTTCTTTATTGTCTTCATTTCAATAGAATTTCCTCTTTTTTTTGGTGTTGTGAGGTTGAATTCAGCTCAACCTCCCTTAGCAAGGTGATTTCTGAGAGCTCTTTCAACTTGATGGGTATGGGAAGGGGTTGTGTTCCTATAAGCTTCATTAGTATATTGGGTGAGCTTCAGGATTTATTTGAGCCTCAGGATCTCCCATTAGAAGGGGAGGACAAGATCAACTTATTCCTCAAAGACCTTAGTTAGTCTTAAGGGGGAATGTTGGAAAGTGTAATCTTGACTTGCATCTCTTTCCTAGGGGTCTAATTGAGCTACCAACATGTGGTAGACCTTAGGATTACCTTTTATCTTGTTTGGATACCTTGCAACCTTGTATAGGGCCTAGGCCCTACACATGTTACTAAGACCATGCTTGATTAAGTGGCCTATATATATAACTTATAAGGTTAAAATTATATTGGATGTGTGAGTTAATGAGGTCATCCTATCTTAGTTTCATGTGTAGGAATGGAATATAAATAAAAATAATTCCTCCCAACATTTCCTCTAATCAATTGCAATTCAAACATTTCTTTATCCAAAGTTTTCTGTGCCTAAGGCTATCAATAGTTTCTCTCCAATTCTTCATTGTCTCTTGCTATCTCAACATTTTAGAGTATTTCATTTTTATAATTTTCATTTAGCAACACCACTTTGTTCCTATTACATATGTGTAGTGTCGAAAAAAGGGTCCTTTGACATTTTTGCATTTGTTTGGGTCCTCCTTGTAGATTTTGGCTTAATGTTGCCTTGATTTAGTGTTGTAATGTGGATAACACATTCACATTAGGTCTTGGGTCCTTGTGAACTAATGTATTTTAATGGTAACTTCCAAAGGTGTTGTAAATTTTTGTAACACATTTTCACACTTTTCTAGGGTTTTATCAATTAACTGAGTATAATAAACATAATAATTTTCAATCATAATTTATCATTAATGTTACATTATTTTGGATGTTGTAAAGTGTTTTAACACATTGTCACATTCCTCAAGGCTTTCCATTAATAATTTGAATTTCTTATGCTTTAATTTTCCCTATTTTGCATCCACAAGCCTCATTTTATTGCATCCTTTCAAGGATAATCCCAACCCTAACCGATAACCAATCATAATTCAGGTGTTCCTAGATTATGTGGCCTAGATTTAGTTTCTGAGACTCATTCATCATCTTGGGCGAATGAGTTCCACCTAGGTATTTTTGGCTACGATGTAGGTTTCACACATTTCTAGACACTTTTGATTTTTGGTCCCATACATTATGTGTGATGGGACTCATTCACCACCTTGGATGAATGAGTCCCATGTGACCAAAATTTAAATTTAAGTCAAATTTCTAGTGGGATTTTATTCTCCTAGATCTGATGTCAGCTTGTAGTGTTGCAATTTTGAGAATTCTTGCATAATTAAGTTTAAATAAAAGGTTCTTTCTCTCATTTCACCCCCAAGCATTCACATACTCATCCTTATAGGAAATAGAGTTTACAAGAGAATTCAATGCATTCAAGGGAAGATTATCAAGCATTCAAGAGAATTCTTCAAGTATCAGTCATCATATCAAAGATTACATGAAATTCATGTTGGTTATTGTGCTAACAATTATGATGTGGAGTTTATTATTCAAGCAAGCATTACATTCAAGATCTATCTCCTTCAATCAAGAATCAAAGACCACATCCATTGTAGCCATTTCAAGCATAATTACAACACCTTATTGCTAGGTTTTTGTGAGTTGCAACATTACCTTTTGTTCATTCATCATTCTCTATTCATATTTTCTTTCATTTCAAGTTTTAATTACTAACAAGGGGTTTGACAAAGGCAAACCCCTATTCTCTAACCCCCACAACATTTTCCTCTCTTCTTCTATGTGATTTGCAAGTCTAGGTTATAGATTTTTTAAGGAGAAAAGTTGTCAAGTCTCTAAAAGTTCTCAAAGTTTTCATTCAACCTTGGAGAAGCTTGGAGAAGACCTACAGGTGCTATTTTATAGATTTAGATCTGGAAACTAGTCAAAAAGAGTAGAGCAGATCGAGAGGCATAGAATCAACTTCAAAATTTCCAGTCAAGAAGAAGTGGACTGATTCACCACTATTGGAAAATAAGTCCCATTGTATAGGTTTGAATAGGATCTTTACAGATTTGGATACCCTTTTAGTTGAAACCCGTCCTTGCATATTTTCCTAGAAACTAGACTGATTTTCCTAGCTTGGAGATAGAGTCCCAATCAACATAAATAGTGGATTTTTCAATGATGTAGATCTCCATTATACCTTCTTCAGCCTCCTAGGTGCACACATTTCAATTTCATAGCTTCTTATTGTATTTTGTTTATCTTTCTAGGTCATTTTGTATATCACATTGTGTTTTCCAACATCTTCTTTTCCAATTTTACACTTGGTGGTGAACCCCTCATTTGACATCATTCAATTCCCTAGAACATTCCCTTTCCCAAATTTCAATATCCTTTGCATTGAAATCTCAAGGGTTTGTTCTTGAGTGAAAAGACCAAGGAAATTGGCCTCCTTCCTTTTAGGTCCAAAACCTTTGAAGCCAAAGAAAGAGGGAGGTCACCATTTTCCCCATTTCATTTTGGTGAACTTGCATTTAGAGCATAATAATTTTGATTTGGAGTACATTTCAATCCTAGATTTAGCTTGCATTAACATTGCATTAGATTTTTCATTAGTTAATTTACATTCTAGGGTTTCAATTCTTACATTAGTGAAAAGATCATTTAGCTTGCATTATTCAATTTAATTTCATTCAAAATTAGTAAAATTTTGCATTTGCATCTCTGATTTGCATCAGAAAATATAAAAAGCATAAAAGTCAATTTATTTTTTTTGAAAATTTTCAAAAAAATTAGTACCTAGACTCATTCGCCACCTTGGGCAAATCAGTCTTTTTGCAAATTTTACATTGCATTTTATGGCACTCAAATTTCAGATTCTAGGCTTCTATTTGTTGTTATTTCCTTTTTGTTTCAGTTTGTATACTTTCTATTTCATTCAACTCATCACAATTAGCTTACATGTATTCATCTTGTGCATTTCTTATAGATCAAAATTGGATTTACAACATTGTTGCATAATTCATACTCTGAAATTTGCATCATGGATATGTGCTTCAGTAAGCTTTGGATGTCATTAAAATCCTCGGTGGATGTGTCAAGTTGTGACTTTGGAAATGACCCTAATGACATTGAACTCACTCCTGGTCACTCAACTCCTAATGCATGTCCTTCTCATGATGTTGACATCATTGGAGAAGATGATGGCCACACAAATAAGGTCCTAAATGATTCTCTTAATAACCTTCAGGCTAATACATCCTTTTATCCATCCATGAACCAACAAAAACCTCCTACCATATCACCCCTTGAGATGTTTGGTTATTTACATCTCGAAACAAAAGTTGAACCTAAGTTCCCTAAAATAGGTGAACCTAGCTCCTCTAGGAAAATAAACACTCAACCCTTTTATGATAACAAGGTCACAAACACTCCCATCAATCTTCAAGAAACCTAAGGAAAAGGCTTCATAATCTTGAGCAAACAAGGTGTGATACAACAAGTGAACATAAAATTCAGCAACTCCTAGAGAAAATACCAGTTGAGGAAAATATAAAGGGGATAGGATATCAAGATCCCCCTCACAACAAACATGTTCCTAAATAATATCTAAGGCTTCATAGAAATGGTACAATTATCTCAGATCATCATCCCAATATAAGTGTTCTTCTTCCTAAAGAAAATCCAATGATTCATACCAGTGAGAGGATCTCCTCCACAACCTTCAACTAGAGAAGCTGGTGAATCTAGCAAGCACAAAAGACCTTACAAGCTACAAAAGTGACAACCTCCTTTCCCACCACCCGAAAGTAAACAAAAGCTACAATTGATTTTGAACAAATAATTAATAACATTACCACCCATGAATAGATTAGTCCTATATCCTAAGGATGCAAAGGTCTCACATTGTTCATATCATCAAATTCTCAAATGCAATACTGATGAGTTTTGTTCATTCCAATTAATTTTAAAGAACTTTCACTTTGATGAAAATGAATTCCAACATGTGATTTCCTAGCCTTTTTTCCCCCCTTGTCATGTAATAGTTGTAGAACATCCTCTTCTCACTATTACATGACCTTTCCCATCACCTACCTCCACTCATTCTTGCTTCACACTCAGTGGGGGCAAGAAGTTGATAGCCTTGTCCTAGTAATGACTTTGTCATTGTACCTTGGGTTTGTCATTCACCTTCCACTTATATAGACTAAGATTGGATGGTGGACGAATTTCTCATAGGTTGACTTGTATTTTCCTTACTATTCATTTGCATCATTTCTTTTCATTTTCTTTTGTGTGATTGCATGTGCTTGATATGATCCCCCGTGACATTTAGTTTTCTCTCTTTGTGACATTCCTCTATTTGTACCTACATTCTCCTCTATTCCATGCATCTCTTTCGCTTTTCATCTTTATCTTTTTCTTGTTTTTTTCCTTTCGGGGATGATGCAAGGAATTGATACATTCATGTATCCTTCATGTTTACCCAAAAGATTTTTTCTTTTTCATTTCATCTTTATCTTTTTCCGGTGTTTTCCTTTTTGGGATGACATAAGGCATCGAGACATTCATGTCTCCTTCATGTTGACCCAAAAGGTTCTTTTTTTCACTTTCTTCGTGTCATTCTTCTAGTTCTATGTGTATTTGGGGGATGATGACAATTCCGAGCTCTCTAAAAATATTGCAACAAAGTACATACTGACCCCAAATCCATAGATCCCTTATGTGTTTGGTGTTTTCATTTTGGGGGCAATCCATCGCTTTTATTTTTCTCTCGCATGACACAACTTTACTCGGAAACATATGACTTAGCATAGGCATTTCCAAGTTGGCTATCATGTCTATCTTCTTGTTTGAATTTTTCATTTCCTACTTTAAAGTAATTTCTCACATCATGGTGTTTAGCAATTTCTTTAAAGTGGGGGCATAGATTGGCATTATGCAGCCTTCTTACATTATATGATGGTTTTTTTGCTTTATGGATGACATTGGGTGTAATTTCCTTTAGGAGTGTGATATCTTTTAGCATATGACGTTCCTCTTAGTGGCTTCATGTGACACATTTCATCCCCTAAGTTGTGAATCTTCTATTCTTTGATTGGTCCTCTCTTGGAGAAATTAGGCACAATGTTCCCTAAGTTAAAGACCTCACATGAACTAAGCAAGAATCCTTTAAACATTTCCTATTTTTACATTGTGCATTTTTTATATGTCCACCTTGCATAACATAGCTTGCATGCTTATGGAGTCATCATATTTGTTCTTGAGCTCCAAGCATACAATGTTTTGCTTGTCTAATGAAGCTCGAAAATCATTTTTGTGTGGTGCCTTATTAAAGTTGTCAGGAGGTATAAATTTGGTATGGTTGAGTGGGAATCCCAATCTAAGGCATGAATTTCCATATAGCCTCTTGTATGTGTGTGTGAGTACATACCGGCCATGAGTGTATACTTCTCACTCGACGGATAGCCATGAGTTTCATCGCCTCAGAGTGAGTATGAATTTTTCGAACAAACAACCTAGATTTGATCCACATTGGGATGGACAAATGATCGAAGCTTGATCCGATTCTCTTTTATTTTTTGTCTAATTTTCATCTTTGGCAGTGTATGATTGGCCTTGTTGCTATTCTTTACATCAAATCCATGCGTGTTCCTTTTTTCTTATGTTGATTTGCCATGGGATATTGATCCTGGGGGCTTGATCTCCCTCTTGATCATTGTCATCTCATCTTGATAGAATTGGTATAGTGGATCCCCTCTTGATGTGTGTTTATCTACTTTAGTGTGAGTTTGAAGCAGGTTCATCCTCTCACTAAAGTGAGGGCTAAATTTAGTGTAAAAAAAAGGGTCCTTTGACATTTTCACACTCGTTTGGGTCCTCCTTGGAATTTTTTGCTTAATGTTACCTTGATTTAGTGTTCTAATGTGGATGACATATTCCCATTAGTTATTGGGATTTTATGAACTAATATATTTTAATAGTACCTTGTAAAGGTTTTGTAAAGTGTTGTAACACACTTTCACACTTTTCTAGTGTTTTATTAATTAACTGAGTATAATAAACATAATTTCAATCATAATTTATCATTAATGTTACCCTATTTGGAGTGTTGTAAATTGTTGTAACACAATTTCCAATTCCTCTAGGCTTTTAATTAATAATTGGGCTTTCTTATGATTTAATTGGCCCTATTTTGCATCCACAAGCCTCATTTTATTGCATCTTTTCGAGGATAATCCTGACACCAACCAATAGCCAATCATAATTCAGGTGTTCCTAGCTTGTGTGGCCTAGATTTAGTGTTTGTGACTCATTCACCACCTTGGGTGAATGAGTCTAACCTAGGTCTTTTCGTCCCCGATGTAGGTTTCACACATTTCTAGACACTTTTGATTTTCGGTCCCATACATTGTGTGATGGGACTCATTTGCCACCTTGGACGAATGAGTCCCATGTTACCAAAATTAAAATTAAAATCAAATTTGTAGTAGGATTTTATTCTCCTAGATATGATGTTGGCTTATAGTGTTGTAATTTTGATAATTCTTGCATAATTGAGTATAAATACAAGATTATTTCTCTCATTTCACCCCCAATCATTGAAGTACTCATCCTTATAGAAAATTGAGTTCACAAGAGCATTTGAGCAATAACATTCAAAGCTTTCAAGGGTAGATTATCGAGCATTCCAGATTATTCTTCAAGTCTCAATCATCATGTCAAATATTATATTCTTCATGTTGGTTATTGTACTAACAATTGTGATGTAGAGTTCATGATTCAAGCAAGCATTATATCAAGATCTATCTCCTTCAAGAAAGAATCAAAGACCATGTTCATTGCAACCATTTCAAGCATAATTGCAATACCTTATTGCTAGGGTTTGGTGAGTTGCAACATTACCTTTTGTTCATTCATCATTCTCTATTCATATTTTCTTTCATTTCAAGGTTTAATTACAAACAAGGGGTTTGACCAAGGAAAACCCTTATTCTCTAACCCCCACAACATTTTTCCCTCGTCTTGTACGTGATTTACAGGTCTAGGTTACAAATTTGATAAGGAGAAAAGTTGGAGAAAAGTTTTCAAGTCTCTAAACGTTGTCCAAGTTTTCATTCCACCTTGGAGAAGCTTGGAGAAGACCTACAGGTGCTATTTTGTAGATTCAAATCTGATAACTAGTCAAAAAAAGCAGAGTAGACCGAGAGGGACAAAATCAACTTCAAAATTTTTAAAATAGCAGAAGTGGACTAATTCACCACAATTGGTGTATGAGTCCCACTGTATGTGATTGAATATGATCTTTGTAGATTTGGATACCCTTTTAGCTTAAACCTGTTCTTGCACATTTTCCCAGAAACTAGACTAATTCGCCCAGCTTGGCGAATGAGTCCTAGTCAACATAAAAAATAAAATTTTCAATTATCCAGATCTCCATTCTACCTTCTTCAATCTCCCAGGTGCACACATTTAAGTTTCATAGCTTCTTATTGCATTTTATTTATCTTTCTAGGTCATTTTTCATATCACATTGTGTTTTCCAACATCTTCTTTTCCAAGTTTACACTTGGTGGTGAACACCTCATTTGACATCATTCAATTCCCTAAAATATTCCCTTTTCTAGATTTCAATCTCCTTTGCATTGAAATCTCAAGGGTTTGTTCTTGAGTGAAAAGACCAAGAAAATTGACCTCCTTCCTTTCAGGTCCAAAACCCTAGAAGCCAAAGATGGAGGTCACCATTTTTATCTTTTCAATACCATTAACATTTTCTTCAATTTTTGGTGGTAGTAATTTTGAGACCACATGACAATGATTTGTCCCTTTATCTACTCCTGATTTTTTATAGAGTATGAGCTAAATGAAAAAAATTATATTAGTTTGGCAAGAGGTCTAAGTAAATAGAGGGCTGACATGATCATCAACAATTCCCAAAAGTGAAGCAAAGTGAATTGCAAATTTGATGTTGGGTAGGGCCTATTCACAATAACTCCCACTTTAGGGCTTGATTTACAATAGAAAATTTTGAAATGGAACTTCAACAAGTCATTAGGCCAAACATAATGTACTCAAAACAGTCATGCATCTCATAAACAAAACATTAAGTTTTCTTATCTATGTTTATAAAACACAAAGCGAGAAATTTCAAACACATTCCAAATATTTCTTCATAAATGGAAAATTGTATATGATAAGAATACCAATCATTTTCAGTTCCATATTTATTTCACTTTTACATCTCAGTACATTATTTTGTTCTTCTAGAGATGTAGTTACATTAAAATCTTATTGTAGATCTAAGTGCAATACATTCTTCTCTCTTCTCTCTTTTACATCTCAGTACATTATTATGTTCTTCTAGAGATGTAGTTACATTACAGTCTTATTTTAGATCTAAGAACAATACATTCTTCTCTCTTCTATCTTGTCTCTTTTACATTTAAGAATAGAATTTTTACATCTAAGTTCATTATTGTGTTCTTCTAGAGATCTAACTACATTACAATCTTATTTTAGATCTAAGAGAAATGCATTCTTCTCTCTTCTCTATTTTACATATAAGTACATTATTGTGTTCTTCTAGAGATTTGACTACTTTACAGTCTTATTTTAGATCTAAGAGTAATACATTCTTCTTTCTTGTCTCTTTTACATCTAAGTACATTATTGTGTTCTTCTAAAGATCTAGTTGCATTATATTCTTATTTTAGTTACATTATAGTCTTATTTCAGATCCAGAGCAATACATTCTTCTCTCTTCTCTATTTTACATTTAAGAACAATTTTTTTTACATCTAAGAATGTTATTTCTTTCTTTAAAGATCAAGCTACATTACAGTCTTATTTTAGATCTAAGAGCAATACATTCTTCTCTCCTCTTTAGATTTTTTTTTTACATATAAGTAAATTATTCTATTCTTCTAGAGATCTAGCTATTTAAAAAAAAATAAGTGCAATACATTCTTCTCTCTTCTCTCTTTCACACCTAAATATGTTATTCTATTCTAGAGATCTATCTACAATACATTCTTCTCTCTTTTACATCTAAGTATATTCTTATAGATGATTTTCATTTCATAAAAAATTCAAAACACTCAATGTCTTGCCATATTGAGAAGATAAAGGGCTCTCCTACATCTCGTTGCATTCCTATGAACATTTATTTCTTAACAACACTTCTATTTTATCCTCTCATAGGAATCTTAGGAGACGTTTTCTTCTAAGATAAACGACTTTATTTACCTTATCCTCCTAAATGAATCTTATTCAACATTTAGTATTATTTTTCTTTAGAATATGTTCAGTTTTAACTCTCTTATTTCTTTAAAAAGACTTATGCTATGCTATCACTAACCATAGGTGGGATGGTGAGGATTTTACATCCACTCTAAATTTTCTCCATTAACACTTTTCAACTTTGTCAGTTCGTTGTGACCAAATAGTTAACACTTAAGAGATAATTACTCAGGTCTACATCTATATTTTTTCACTATCTATGGAGTAAATTTTCACGATAACCACTAACATATCACCAAGATAGATCTAGACCTACAATGTTTTAACTTAACAAAAAATACTTGGTAAAATGAAAATCAATTCAACTCTCTTGGACCATGGTTGGACTAGTAGCAGCGAGAACATGAACATGTATGTCTATGATTCACCCTACATAGACAAGCAAATTCTTACACTCAAGAAGAAGAAACAAAATTATATTATGGGACATCATCTAACAAGTCATATAGCTCAAAGAACATTGGACAATGCATGCATACAAACAACTCCCAACATCCTTGCTCAAATATATCCTCTGCATCATACTATTATAAATGAAAAATATCATAATTGTTGTTGTAATCTAGTCACAAACAACAATTTGTATCTCAGTAATAATTTGTCTTAGGATTCTACCAACATTCATGATTTAAATGCTCAGGTTTCCATGTTGTATCCTTTGGTTGAACCCTATATGATTTTCATTCTAAAGTGCAAGTTTCTAACTACAAAACAAAATTAAGGCATGTATCATAGAGGCCCACTTTCAAATCTCCAACTAGATATTGTAGTATATTTGCAAAGATATCAATAAACACCAATGTGAGGAAAAAATGGTGCTAAGCACATTTGAGTTCTTTAGAAAGGGAGAAAATACGTTAATTGTATTGTATCTTTGCTTCCAACTGTCTCGTTGACATATTTTGTACAAATTAATTCAAAATGCACCTTTTACCATTAAATATCTCCAAGAAAAACTCCCAACTCTCCTCTTCCCCATCCAAAGAAAAAAAAAATAATAGCAAAACTACTTAGGCTCTTCAACCACCAACTAGATAAATATATGCATCTAGAATAACTCTGCAAAATCATCTAGAAATAGGGTTCCCAAGCATAAATTGTATTTACAACTTACTAGTACGATCCCATCAAAAACCAAATGAACATATGCCTATATGCTTGTAAAGATTGTGAGAAAGTGAAAAACCTATCAACAATAGTTAACAAGCCTTCGACTTGATGCATAAGAAACATACTAAAAAATATAATAGATACACATAGCAAGCAAAGGGTTGTAGCCTACACCACATATGGGTATCTCAAAAAAATGTATCTATGTGACTAAAACCTAGATCACCTAAAACCCTAATTTTTTTTCTCATATTATAATATAGAAGGTACCTTATAGGAAAAATATATTGTATAGATCAAAATTAACCCTAACCTAGAATATAGCTAAATGTATCTATGTGACTATATGTTTCAATCATTATTTCTTGAGATTGATTTAAGCAGAAATCAAGAGGAGAAAAGATATTTTAGGTATGTGCACCTATTTTTTGGCGTGTTTTGACCTTTGATATTTTCCTCCTCGTCTCACCTTCACATGCGCATGAAAATTACAAAATTCTAATGTTCACCTCCTCTCACCTTCACCTGTGCATGAAAATGACATAAAGTTATTCATGTGACTAAACTTATGCCCAAAATGGGAATATTAATATAGTGTAAGAAAATCCATTAAAGTGTAAAGGATAGAAAAATTTAATAGATATTTCAGCTGTAACTATACCAATAGACATGCATGAAAAAGAGGGAGCATAGAAAAGTCATTCAAACTGCCTGGAAAATATTGCTAAGGGTTGCTTTCATAAGAAGCCATGTTCCAAAATAGCATGCTTTGATTTTCTCAACAACATTTAGGGTTGTACAAGAGAGAAGGAACATGAAACCCCATTGATAACAATGATAATGATAAATGTTTTCATGCACCTTTTTCAAGTTGTGCTTCCTTCTCAATCCTTTACCTCGCCTTGTGAAAATGTAAGAAATGACCTTCACCCTATTCGTGAAAACAACCTCGCTGAAAATATAAACCGATCTCACCCTTCGCCCTGCTCATGAAAACAACCTCACTCAAAATGATAAAAGTTAACTTCATCTCTAAATTTGGAGGGAAAAAAATGCCTTCGATCGAAGGAGGGATTCAGTCGAAGGCCTATTATTTAAAAAAATTTAAACATTCATGAACCTGGGGGGATTCATTTGAACACCCCCTTTGATAGAAGGGTGGGCACTTCGACTGAACCACCTTCATTCGAAGACCCCTTTCATTTGAATCCCTTTAGAGAATTTTTAATGGGAGTTTCTAATTTTCTTTCATCCAAAAAAGTGTAACCCACTATTGTGGGTTCACCCATCATTAAATTATCATTTATCTATTCATATTTTTTGGGATTTTCCAGAAAACAATATAGTTTAGAGGGCTTGTGGATGCAAAATAGGACCAATTAAGACATAAATAAAGATAAATAAAGCAAGGCGGGCCCAAACAAGTGTGAAAATTCAAGGGTATGCATTTTCCTACACTAAAATTAAGTACTCCATTCTAGGTCTGTAAGAAGGGAATAGGGGGATATGAGTTAGATGGGAAAGGCGAGGGAAGGTTAGTTTGTGTTAGGTAAGAAGAAATGGGATAGTGGGAATTATGCTAGGAAAATGTGGTGAGCAATCAGTTTGATATAGTAAAGGGCATTATGCCCCAGTGGTATAAGTGACTAAAGGTGCAATTATGTACCTTGCATGGACTTTGAGATTTACAAAACATGTGAAAACTGAAGAGTATACCTTATCACTAAATGATTCCTAATGACCTTAGCGGATCATAGAGGGGATTATATATAGCAGTCCTAAATTTTTTGTCCTCTTTAGATAAGCATCTAGAAATCATTATAAAATTAGGCTAATCAAAAACATGCCATACAAAATGACCCATGCCTACTCCATACTTCGTCTTTGAGACACCAAGATATGAAAGGATCTAGGTGGCCTTGACTTGGTGACTTCCTAGATTCAAGATCACAATAAGAAATCCAAAACAAAGCATCAAATCTCTTGCCAAGGCTAAGACTAGAAGATGTTACCAGACCAAGGAAGGTGTTGGAGACTAAAATTTCATGCAAAATTTTGCAAAATTTTAGGTTCCCATGATGAAAAATTTGATTTCAGCACTCAGGAGTATAGTTGGAAAATCTACTCAAATGGACCACTTTTAAGAATCACAAAATGAATCTAATGTAATTTCACACAAAATCACTTGCAAACATGTTTATCTAAAATATGGGAATGTACACACCAAATTTCAACTTCCTACGATCTGATTTGACAAAGTTTTGAAAGGCCATGTTGAAAGGTTTTGCGAAAGTCTATTGTTTACACAGTGTAAAAAATACCAAGAGGGGCAACTTTGGAAGACAATATTAAGCAAGTGAGAGGGTTTGATGACAAACCAATTGGTGCTCTTGATTCTTCCCATCTCGATGTGCATTCATGTCAATTTTTCAAGCTTCAGGACATGATTTGGTATTTTTTTCAAAATCAAAACCAGATGGGTTTTACCTAGTTGGAAAACTAGATTTCCAAAATAGCTGCAATATGGTCAACTTTGATGGTTCATAATTTTCAGAAGAAGAGGATTTATGGACAACCCATTTTCCTACATGTTTGTGTGAGCTTAATCAACCAATCCCTAGGATGGCAGCTTCTAAAAATCAAATATGATATTTTTGCGTAATGGCAAGTAGATGGGTTCCAAATGGTTTTAGTAGGTGCAATTTTCACAAAATACCAAGTAAGCTACTTTGACCATTGACATTTTTCAATCCTAATGAGTTCATGCAAAATTATTCTGCAACCATACTCCCCTATCATGACACAACATGCTGGTGCATTTTCGTGACTCTAGGAGAATTTTTGATAAATTTTCTAGGGTAATTTTGGAGGCTACTTAGTTTGTTTTGGTCACAATATAAAAGTCAAGAAGCAATCTTATTAGTCACCCACTTCAGTCTAGAATGCATCTCATATTTTTGCAAGTAATGAGGTGATAATTTTGAAGGATCTAAATCAAAGTCTTTTGATTACAATGACCAATAAAAGAAAACAAATGCATAAGGTGAAAGATATATTACAAATGAGTGTTAATGCCTTAAGGGAATTACTTGTAAAATGAATAATAACAATAGTCACTGGAATGCTTGAGGAAATAATGGTGAACCCAATTGAAGAGGCTTCTCTTGTTCTAAATATCTTCATTTCAAATGTTTGTGCTAGTGTGGCTAATGAGGAAGCATGAATTAAATCTAGAAACATTAACCTATTTTAGAATCTATAGAGTTGAGATAAGAAAAAGAATTTGTCTATAGAAATGCTTCAGACATGTGATTGGGATGAAGGACCAATACATATGTTGCAGTTACATTCCATACTAAATCAATATCCATGGATTGACAACATAAATAACTTTGCATAAGGGTGCACCTCATGTAATCATAAATGCACTTTGAAGGAAAATAGCTCGGAAAATTCATACTTTGATTACAGTTCTTCTGAGAGTTTTCCAATAGAACCAATACAAAATAATTTGGATGCTTTGTTGGGGGAAATTTTATTTTTATCCAAGCATCAGGAAGCACAACATCTTGTGACTTAATACTTGGGTTGGAAGATCATGAATTTAGAAAGATTTCAAATAAAAGGAAAATCATGAAGCAAACTCAAAGGGAGAGATTAGAAATAAACAACGTAGAAAAAAAAATGGGCCAGTACAGGATGCAACCTCAACTGCACTATGAAATCCAAAGATTGGAAGGCTTTGACTTTAATGATTATAAATGTAACACAAGATATTCATCATGAGTTTCTACTTACAGAGATTAAGACTCATTCTCTACTCACCTACTAGAAAGATGATCGAGAAGGTTTTTTTTTATCTAATAATAAGGATCATCTACATGGAGTTGTTTAGCATTGATGAATCTCACTTGAGGATTTGAAAAGGATCGCATCTATTAGTCGAACCACTCATGTGGAAGGAATCGGCCAACAAGAGCCTGTTTTCATAGGACCCATATTTGAGTCTTGTCTCCACAATACCACATGCATGGCATTTCAAACAGATGGCGGCGGATATGTTTCATACTGTCTCCTTCTACTGATTTATTTTACTCGAGGTAAGTGGCAAGATTTAAACATTAAATTCTCAAGTTGCATCCAAATGAGGAGTATGCAAGGATATGTTCTTATCAATACCTTATAATCACACCAAGGAACTATACAACCAGAGGCGAAAACACAATAAGGAAAAAATGGAATGCAATTTTTGAAGGATCTAACCGACCACATTTATTAATTCTGCATAGCCATAGATTTTAATATCACAATAGGAGGAATTATTCTTTGCAGGCACATACATCTAAAAATACAATTATTATAAGCAATTGGCATTTTGAATTCCTATGCGTGGCCTTCGTATGGTAAAATCTCTCCCAGTGTCGAAGCCGCAGACTCTGGAACCATAGATGAAGCAAAATAAATTGCCTAATGAAATGCCTCAAAGATATGTCACCTCATCGAATGGAATGATTTCTAATTGCACATAGAATGGCATGATCACAAGAAGTGTATGATGGATGGTGGGTGAGGAAGAATATACGACACCATGGATAGTTCTCTCGCATACCACAAAAGGCCAAAGTGAAAACCCTAAAATGCATCAGAGAGACATGAACAATCAGACTAAGCGCCTAAACTCTCTTCGATAGAGTTGGTCATATCGATGGAGAGATATCGAGGGAAAAAATTACTATCGAGAGAAGAAAATAATGTCTCATCGATAGAGCATGTCATGTTCATGAGGTTTTCGGGAAGAGTCGTGGGTGCTGCCACATTAGTGGTTTATAATTTCTAAGAGATTTTGATTTTTGCTGAAATCACATATTTTTAGAAAATATAATGATTTAATTCTTAAAAATTTCCATTTTAAGGATTCCACTTGAAGAGGATTTGATCAAACCACCTTCGATCAAACCCCCTTGGATAGAACCTCGCTAGTTTTAAACCATACCTATAAATGAGTCTCCTTTACATTTATCAAAATGATGATAAAAAATCATTTTTGATTTACCTTTTGGGGGATCAAATGAATTCATTTAAAATTTATTTTAAATGATTATGGTAGTCCCCAGAACGAGCTATCCAATGAATATAATTTTAGTATGTTTTTGTTTTATTATGTATTTGTTTTTTTAGTTTTATTAAACATAGGTTTTAAATAAAAAATGAAGGTCTATGTTCTGCACATGTGGAAAAATAGTAGATTATCAAAAAAAAATTTGGAAAATATGAGTGCACTAGATATTGAATTCCTTGATCCAACAAAAAAATAAAATAAATTGATATATACAAAAAAAGTTACGTGTTATACGGTCATGCTATGTCTGAATTGTAATTGGTTTGACTTTGAAACTTGATTAAAGAAAAAATATTCAATAAAAAAACTATCTAACCAAGTGGAATCACTAGATATCGGAGTTACAAATCTAAATTTGAAAGAATTAGAATTTTATCCTTCATGGAAAAAATTTATATGTTATACGGTGTGTGTCACTTTTTTAAAATGTTGTTTTCTGAAAAAAACCAATTTTCGTGGGAGATAGAAAAAGAAGTGCAATCTGATTCCAAAAATTTTGAAAAAAATAAATTTAGAATCTACAGACAAAATGTGACAAGACTCTAGTTTGCATCATCTTCAAATTCCTCATGGTTTAGCCACTATAGGTGCCTAAATGTGAAGATTTAGTTAAAAATAATAATTTCAGTGTCCAATTTGGCCAAAAATTGTAAACCACTATTGTGGGTTTACCCTCCTACCGATAGCCAAATGATGGAACTTCATCGGTGAGACAATTGATATCGGAAAAAGTATTTTGAAGTTCCTCAATAGAGTAAAGTCACACCGATACATATTGCATATCTATGAGTGACTAATTTAATAAATGATGATTATAGTGGGAAATGATATTATTTTGAGGAATATAAATTTCATATTTTCATTGAGGAGGTTATAAGCTGAGTAATTATTTCACCCAATGAATATCTTTATGCGAAAATGCATAAAGTTGAGAATAAGACGTTTTCACCAGGATATAGGGAGAGAAAATTAAAATTAAAGTATTGCCAAATACCTTATTTTTCACGAGGTAAATAAAAAGGGAATTTAAAAGTGAATAATTATTTTACCTAGGAGAGCATAAAAGGTAAAATTTGTAAAACATTTCCACTGGAGGTGGGATATTTTTCACCAAAGGAGATATGAGAGTGGGTAAACATTTTACCGATTAAATTATTTATTAAATTTGGTGAAATATTTCGACTAAGCAAGATATAAATAGGAGATTTTCCAGTGAAGGGATTAAGATTAATGAATATTATAAAAGTATTGTGAAATAATGATTATTATTCACAAGAACACAAAGATGGAGATTAAAATATTTAATTTGTCGAAGGTAATTAATTAAATATTTTTGTTGAAGAAGAAGAATACTAAAGAGATGCATGGAACAAATATGAGGGGTCATAACCCTAAAATAATGTACAAATGCCAAATGAAATAAAAGATGAATTAGGAGTTAGGTAGGAGATATACAAAAAATACTTTCAAAATGTCTATCATATAAACATTGTTGTGTGGACCATGATGCATGCATAAATTTTGGCTAAAAGCAATGGAAGATCTTTAATTCTATGGCTCAATATTGGTGTCTATTGTTTGTTGAATTCAACAATTAACTAATTGTCTCCACATTGTTATCTCTATGTTATTTGAATCTATGTATCCAAGTTGATATTTCAGTCTCATTAAGGCACACTGGTTGTTTTTGTGTAATCAATTAATTTAGTTTCTATTACAAGATTAAAATCCTTTTGATTGATTGCAGTAACTTGGAGGTAACATTTGGATGAGTAAGAAGAGTTAGGTAATTGATAATATTATCAAGTTGTCTCTAAGGTTGACATTTCGTTATTACTTAAATTGATATATCATGGATACTTTCAATTTATCAAGGCACATTTTTTGTTCTTGTGTGGTTCAGTTAACTGGCTCCTTCAAGGAAGGATTAAATTCTTTTGATTAATCACAACAATTTGGAAAAGGTCATTTGGATCTAAGTAGAGTTTTTCAATCACATTCTTTCACATTTATCCAATGTAACCAATACCAGCCACCTATTTTAAAACTTCTTTGACTCTACATTCCCAACAAAGCACTGGTCTTCCTATTCAATCATATATAATTCATTTTAGGAACTTTAGAAAGTAATCATTCCCAAATAACTACATCTTTTAACTGAACATATGTATATACCATCATATTTCTTATACAATTTATACCAAATTAATCATTACACCTACTTCACTTTCCATAGCCACCATAAGTAGATTTCATTAGTTAAGAGTAACATAGCTTTCAAATCTGCTTCATTAGTGAGGTCAACCCACCTAGGTATAACAGAGCCTGAAGAGTAGGGAGTCATCAACCTAATAGGCTAACTCCACTCATTGGTTTAGAAATGTTGCAAGTCTGATCATAGAGCCTAGCATCCTCTTAGGACTTGAAACCTACATTTTTGAGATCCAATAGACTGGTGACTCTGTTGGGGAAAAATCAACATTGAATCTAGGCCATTGTTTCTATAGAGTCATAAAAAATTCACATTTGTATTCACTTGATTCCATAGGGGATTCTACTAGGGTAAACCAAAAGCAATTTAAAAATCCCTTTCATTTTCTTACTCTTGAAAAAGTAGGTGGCGAATCTGTTAAAAAATTGATAGATAATGCATAAATTTTTTGGAACAACAACACTATTTCCATTCAAAAATAAAAGATAAAAAGCTACTACAAATTTCTTGTCAAGATGTCAATGAGAAGGCAATAGTTAATAAGAGAATGTAAAGAATTGGATAAACACCTGCTACAATTGGACCAACAACTGCTACAATTGGGAGTCAAATGTGTTCCAAATGCATCACAAAATACATTCAATAAGAATTAATATGTAAATGCAAGTAGACCTTGGACACCACAAGTTCCACATAATGAAACTAGGAATTTTGGCAATGGAGGTAATGCACTCTATTCACAACAGGACATTTATTCATCATAGGCTTCAAAACAAATAAATGCTTATCCTATCCCCCCTAGACAAAGACTAGTAAGCTACTAAGGTCATCAATACAACCAATATCAAGTGTAACACAATTCCATCCCACGTGGAAATGTCAATCAAAATTTGCAGCAAGGTATATATTAGAATCAACAATATGTAAAGAAAAATGATGAGCATTTATGTATTCAAGAAAAAAGGAAAAGTCTTTTGGATTATTTTCTTAACATAAGGAGATATAAAGGAGAATTTGGGCACTCTTTGTTCAACAAAATGATAGATATTTTTTAGGAAAATACCTATTAATTTCCTACCTAGTAGGTCTGAGTTCATTGAGTATTTCATGAAAGTATATGAGCCCAAATCAATTTATTGGCCTGAATCATGGGTACAAATTGCTTATAATCAAATAGATGAATGGATTGACATCGTAGATAAGAAAAGGTATGGGGAAACTATCAATGTTGAATCCAATAGTGACATCACTGATGAGTATGGAAGAACTAATCAAGCAATACAACTAGAAGATGAGACATGTGCGAGTGAAGATGATTATTATGACAACCTGTTTGATGAGGATGAAGATGTAGATGGTCTCTCTTGCATAACAGATTGTGACTCTGAATGTTATGAAGAATCCATTGCAAATCTAGATTTTGATGGCAATTATATGGATTTGCAATTAAGTGATTCTTGCAGATTTTATGGAGATCAGGAGGAAGAAGCGAATCCATTTGATAGTGAACAAATAATACTTCTAGCTACAGTTGACCACCATGAATATACATTTGATGAAGAAGAGGTTTGTACACCTGAAAACAGATTTCATTTTTTTTCAAACCCATTGTATGATGAAAAGATAGAAGAAGATCAGATGACATTTTTCCAAGGTGTGCCAGAACATGAATTTTAGGTGTATTCAAATCCACTCTATGATGAGGATGAACTATTTTCTGATAATCAGGGTGATGTATCAATTTGTGAAGCAAATAAATGTGAATTCAATACATCGGAATTACTATTTTTTGATGATAAGAGTGAAGAATATATCAGCAATGAGATGGATGAGGAGGCACATTCACTCAGTAGTGAAAAAAATTCAAATCAGTTGATAGTTGAATACCGAAAATACACACATAAGAATGATTCAAAAAATTTATCTTCAACATGCATTTGCTTTGGCAGTAAAAGAACTTTATGTAGAAATAATGGGAAGACTCTTGAAGTTGATCAACACTCTATGTTTACCTCTATTCAAAAGGCAATGCATAAATTATACTTGAAGATCTTTTCCTCATATGAGAAAGATATTGGTTCACATATCATAGATGATGAATTGATTAATTCAAATTCACATAATGATGAATGTCTTGATTAGAAGTTGATGTCACTACCAATTGATGATATGGAAGATGTTGTAAATATCTCAGATAAAACTATCTTAAAATATGTTGGTATGGAAAAAATTTTAGACCCATGTGAAAAGCATATAGAATATGGAGTGCGCACCATGAATGAGCACAATTGTCTTTCTTCCCATACACCTAGAAGTTTTCTACCTAGTTTGCATCAAAGGCCATATGATAATTTCATATTTTTTATACAATCTTATGAGGAAGAGAGACCCAATGATTTCAGCTATGTGTTGAACGATGAGTATTCTCAGTTTTGATTTCAGCAAGAAAGCATTTTAAATACATGATGGTGAGTAGAATGATGAGAAATGTTGCATTGGATATGAATACACTTTGTATGATGAATATAGCAAATATTTATCACATGATAAGGGGAATTATGAACTACAGAATGGTGAAAGGAACATGGGTGAAGATGAACACAGTGTTATTCTGAAAGTTTCCAATGGTAGTGCATGTAGCAAGGTAGATTGCATGAATGTTTTCAAGAGGAATTTGATGAACTCAAAGAAAAACAAGGTGTGTGATAGGGGAAAATAGGGGACATCCTTTTTTTGGGTGGCCTTGTGCCATCAGTTGTGGTGTGGTATTTAAAACCATATCAGTTAATGACAAAAAAAAGGTTTGAGTCTACTGCCCAATAAAGCACTTGGTCTGCTCCCCCAGAGACCTAGATTCATGATATCCCCACAAAAGTTATACATCCCTAGACGGAGCCACTATTGGAGCCTAAAATTTCAAGTAAAATTTTGCAAATTTTAGGTTCCCATGATGAAAAATTTGATTTCAGCACTCAGGAGTATAGTTGGAAAATCTGCACAAATGACCCACTTTGAAGAATCATAAAATGAATCTATGCAATTTCATGCAAAATCACCTTGTAGGAATTTTTTTCTGACATATGGGAATGTGCATGCCAAATTTCAGCTTCCTACAACCTGATTTGACAAAGTCTCGAAAGGCCAAGTTGAAGTGTTTTGTGAAAGTTTGATGTTTACACAATTTAAAAATTGCCAAGAGGGGAAACTTTGGAAGACAATATTAAGCAACTGAGAGGGTTTCATTATGGACCAATTGGTTCTATTTATTCTCCTAATCTCAATATGCATCCATGTCAACTTTCAAAGCTTCAGGACATCACTTGGTATTTTTTCAAAATCAAAACCAAATGGGTTTTACCCAATTGGAAAACTTCATTTCCAGAACAGCTGGAATATGGTCAACTTTGATGCTTCATACTTTGCAGAACAAGAGGATTTATGAAAAACCCATTTTCCTACATGTTCATGTGAGCTAAATGAACCAATCCCTAGGATGCCAGCTTCTAAAAATTAGATCTAATATTTTTACAAATTGACAAGTATGTTGGTTCCAAATGGTTTTAGCAGGTGCAATTTTCAGAAAATACCAAGTAAGCTACTTTGGCCATTGACAGTTTTCAATCCTGATGAATTCATGCAAAATTATTCTGCAAATATACTCACCTATCATGGCACAACATGCTGGTGCATTTTTGTGGCTCTAGTAGAAGTTTTGATCAATATTCTAGGGCAATTTTGGAGGCTACTTAGTTTGTTTTGGTCACAATATAAAAGTCAGGAAGCAATCTTATTAGTCACCCACTTTAGTCTGTAATGCATCTCATATTTTTGCAAGTAATGAGGTGACAATTTTGAAGGATTTGAATCAAAGTCTACTGATTACAATCACCAATGAAAGAAAACAAATGCATAAGGTGAAAGATATATTGCAAATGAGTAATAATGCCTTTAGGGAATTACTTGTAAAATGAATAAGAACAACTATCACTAGAATTCTTGAGGAAATAATGGTGAACCCAATTGAAGAGGCTTCTCTTGTTCTGAATATCCTCATTGCAAATGTTTGTGCTAGTATGCTGATGAGGAAGCAAGAATTACATCTAGAAACATTAACCTATTTTAGAATCTGTAGAGTTGAGATAAGACAAAGAATCTGTCTATAGAAATGCTTCAAACATGTGATTGGGATGAAGGACCAATACATATGTTGTAGTTATATTCCATACTAAATTGAGTTCCATGGACTGATAACATAAATAACTTTGCATAAGGTGGCACCTCATGTAATCATCAATGCACTTTGAAGCAAAATAGCGCGGGCAATTCATACTTTGATTATAGTTCTTATGAGATTTTTCCAATAGAACCAATACAGAATAATTTGGATGCTTCCTTGGGGGAAATTTTCTATTCATCCAAGCATCAGGAAGCACAACATCTTGTGACTTAATACATCTGTTGGAAGATCATGAGTTTAGAGAGATTTCAAATAAAATACAAATCATGAAGCAAACTCAAAGGAAGAGGTTAGAAGTAAACAATGTAGAAAAAAAATGGGCCAGTATAGGATGCAACCTGAATTGCACTATGAAATCCAAAGATTGGAAGGCTTTGACTTTAATGATTATAAATGTAACACAAGATATTCATCATGAGTTTCTACTTATAGAGATTAAGACTCTCATTCTCTACTCACCTACTAGAAAGATGATCAAGAAGAATTTTGTTGATCTAATAATAAGGATCATCTACATGGAGTTGTTTAGAATTGATGAATCTCACTTGAGGATTTGAAAAGGATCGCATCTATTAGTTGGACCGCTCATTTGGAAGGAATCGGCCAACAAGAGCCTGTTTTCATAGGACCTATATTTGAGTCTTGTCTCCATAATACTACATACATGGCATTTCAACTAGATGGTGGCGGATATGTTTCATATTTTCTCCTTCTAGTGATTGATTTTACTAGAGGTAAGTGGAAAGATTTAAACATTAAATTCTCAAGTTGCAGCCAGATGAGGAGTATGCAATGATATGTGCTTTTCAATAACATAATAATCACACCAAGGAACTATACAACCAGAGGTGAAAACACAATAAGGAAAAAATGGAATGCAAGTTTTGAAGGATCTAACCATCTGCATTTGTTAATTTTGCATAGCCCTGGATTTTAATATCACAACAAGAGGAAGTATTCTTTGCAGGCACATACATCCAAAAATACAATTAGTATAAGAAATTGTTATTCTAAATTCCTATGCGCAACCTTGGTATGGTAAAATCTCTCCTAGTGTTGAAGCCACTAACTATGGAACCATAGATGAAGCAAAATAAGTTTCCTAATAGAATGCCTCAAAGATATGTCACCTCATCAACTGAAATTATTTCTAATTTCACGTAGAATGGCATGATCACAAGAAGAGTATGATGGACACTAGGTGTGGAAGAATATATGATGCCATGGATAGTTCTCTCGCATCCCATAGAAGGCTAAAGTGAAAACCCTGAAAATGCATCAGAGAGACATGAACAATCAGAGTAAGCCCCTCAGCTCTCTTTGATAGAGTTGGTCATGCTGATGGAGACATATTGGGGGAACACATTACTATAGGGAGAAGAAAATAATATCTCATCAATGGAGCCTGTCACATCGATGCATTTTTCGGGAAGAGTCTTGTCAATAGCCAAACGATGGAACTTCATCTGTGAGACAATTGATATCAAAAAACATATTTTGAAGTTCCTCGATAGAGTAAAGTCACCCCAATACATGCATATCTATGAGTGAAAATTTTAATAAAGGATGATTATAGTCGGAAATGATATTATTTTGAAGAATATAAATTTCACATTTTCATCTAGAGGAGGTTATAAGCTGAGTAATTATTTTACCCAATTAATATCTTAATGTGAAAATGCATAAAGTTGAGAATACGACATTTTTACCAGGATATAGGGAGAGGAAATTAAAATTAAAATATTGTTAAATACTTTATTTTTCACGAGGAGGAAAATGAAAAGGGAATTTCAAAGTGGATAATTATTTTACCCAGGAGAGCATAAAAGGTAAAATTTGTAAAACATTTGCACTAGAGGTGGGATGTTTTTCACCAGAGGAGATATGAGAGTGGGTAAATTTTGTACCCATTAAATAATTTATTCAATTTGGTGAAATATTTCAACTAAGCAAGATATTAACAGGAGATTTTCTAGTGAAGGGATTAAGATTAATTAATACTATAAAAGTATTGCGAAATAATGATTATTATTCATGAGAACACAAAGATGGAGATTAAAATATTTAATTTGCCGAAGGCAATTAATTAAATTTTTTTGTTCAAGAAGAAGAATACTTAAGAGATGCAGTGTACAGATATGAGGGGTCATAACCCTAAAATAATGTAAAAATTCCAAATGAAATCAAAGGAGAATTAGGAGTAAGGTAGGAGATATACAAAAAATACTTTCAGAATGTCTATCATATAGACTTTACTGTATGGGCAATGATGCATGCATAAATCTTGGCTGAAATCAATGGAAGATCTTTAATTCTATGGCTCAATATTGGTGTCTATTGTTTGTTGAATTCAACAATTATTTGATTGTCTCCACATTGTTATCTCTATGTTATTTGAATTTGTGTATCCAAGTTGATATTTCAGTCTCATCAAGGCACATTGGTTGTTTTTGTGTAATCAAGTAAATTGGTTTCTATTAAAGAATTAAAATCCTTTTGATTGATTATAGTAACTTGGAGGTAACATTTGGATGAGCAAGAAGTGTTAGGTAATTGATAAGATTGTCACGTTGTCTCTGAGGTTGAAATTTCCTTATTATTTAAATTGATATATCAAGGATATTTTCAATTTATCAAGGAACATTTGTTGTTCTTGTGTGGTTTAGGTAACTGGCTCCTTCAAGGAAGGATCAAATTATTTTGATTAATCACAGTAATCTGGAAAAGGTCATTTGGATCACAAAGTAGAGTCTGTTAATCAAATTCTTGCATGTTTATACAAGGTATAAACAAAATTTAGTTCCAAACAATTAGAATTGTAATGAATACCAGCCACCTAATATAGAACTTCTTTGACTCTGCATACCCATCAAAGTACTAGTCTTCCTATTCAATCATATATAATTCACTTTAGGAACTTTAGAAAGTATTTATTCCCAAATAACTACATCTATTAACTAAACATATTTATATACCTTGATATTGCTTATACAATTTATACCAAATTATCCATTACATCTACTTCACTTTCCATTGCCACCATAAGTAGATTTCATTAGTTAATGTTAACATAGCTTTCAAATCTTCTTCATTAGTGTGATCAACCCGCCTAGGTCTAGCGGAGCCTGAAGAGTAGGGAGTCATCAACCTAGATGGTTAACTCTGTTCATTGGTTCAGAAACATTGCAAGTCTGATCATAGAGCCTGGCATCCTCTTAGGACTTGAAACTTGCATTTTTGAGATCCAACAGAAGGATTCATCCTATCGATCAAAGATGGAAAGGATTGTGATGGGTGGTACACTAAGTGTTGAGGTTCTTTAGGAACTACATTGATTTTTTGATATTAGGGTCATATGTAGGCATGCTTTTTTTTTGTATTTGTGTTGTTCTTCTTGGGGTGATGTGGGTAGTACCTTTCAGATAGAACTTTTATGGTGTGACAGAATTTTATTGTGGGATGAGTGAAGTGCAATGAGAAACTAGGCATGTTGAGGATTGGTTCCCTCTACATATGATAGGGTGAGTGAAGGAACGAATAAGGGGAAGGATAGGATGGAGGTATTTTTGGCCAATTCACGTCTTATAAAAACACCATCTAATAAGATTCATGGTTATGGTGGGGCTTAGATGTATCATGATCATGGGAGTGCAAATTCCTTCGTTCCAATTATGAATTCATGATTGCATGGCATTAGGGCGTGTGATGGTGTTAATCATGCAATTATATATCTTATTTATTATGGGAGGTTCAATCGAGTGACATCAAGGGGGGTGATCATATGGTATGTGGTATGCATGCAATGGGTGAGAAACTCTCTAATCTCAAAATCAAGGCATGTGTTCCAAGCCATAGTTGGAAAAGTGGGTGGATTTATTGTGGATGGAAGCAAAAAAAGTGATCTGATAGATGGTGTACATGACACTATTTTCCATTTTTTCAGCATTTTACTTACCCAAGGCACCATTGAGTGCTTTTCGCCACTAGATGGGTTATTTCTCTTTACTATTTTTTTCTTTTTTATAAACTTTTTTTGTATTTTTCTTATTTTTTGATTTTTTTAGTTCTTATACAAAAAAAATATTTGAGATGGATAATATCATGGGCTCTTCAAGGGGCTCTCCCTCTATGGTGGCTAATTTATATTCCCCTAATCAATATTTTTTCGTAACAATGTAAGGGCCTAACCAATTAGGTTCAAACTTAACCTTCTTTTCGCACTCCTATAAGTTACACTGATTTTCCTCGAGGACTAGATCTCAAATATAAAACTATGTAGGCTTGATCTTCTTGTCATAATTTATGTGAATCTCTTTTTTTATGCTCTAAGGTGATTGAGGGAATTTAAACATTTCTCATGTAGAATTTGCATCTATTGAAGTTGTGCTACACAATATTCTTCATCATCAATAAGATGTTGTAGAGAAATTCTCAATAATGGGAGCTCAACCTCTATTGGTAAATTAACCTCAACACCATATATCAAAGAATAGGGAGTGGCTCTAGTAGGTGTGTGAATACTAGTATAGTATGCCCATAAGGTGGGATTGAGTTGCAAGTTCCAATCACAACTAGCTTCATTTACCATTTTCTTAAAGATTTTCAAGATTGTTTCATTTATGGCCTCAACTTGGTCATTACCTTGTGGATAACATGGAGTGGAAAAATGGTGTTAGATATGAAATTGTTGGCATATGTTATAGAATTCCTAGTTTTTAAAGGGGAATCTATTGTTCATGACTATAGAGGTGAGAATTTTGAAGCAACAGATGCTATAATGGAGTATGAACTTGGAAATTTGTTTTCCCATAATGTAGGTCATAGGTATAGTTTTGACCCACTTAGTGAAATACTTGTGGTAATTATTATGAATTTATGACCATTTAATGGCATAGGATGTATCTTTCCAACGAGGTCTAACTCCCATCCTGAGAAAGGCCACATAGTAACAATAGGTTGTAATTCTTGTGATGGTACATGAATCAAATAACCATGTTGTTGACAGGGATTACAAACGTTTACCATATTGTTCACATATTGTTCCACTATAGGCCAATAATATCTGATGCATAGAAAATTCTTACCTAATTATGGTCCTTTACAATGGGCCCCACAAATACCTTGGTGGACTTCATTTAGGGTGTTTTGAGATTCTACTAAGCCCAAGCATCTCAGGAGGGTGCCATCAAAAGAGTGATGGTAAATTGTATCTCTGAGGATAGTGAAGTGAGATGGTTTATGGATAAAGGAATGAGATTGTGAAGTTGAAAAGTTGGTTGGGATGGTGTTATTGCATAGATACTCATATATATCTTAGTACTAGGGAGAATCAACACCAATGATATCACCAATCATTTTGGATTTAGGAATATCATAAGAAGGAACTAGAAGTTGTTCTATTAGGAACTCATATTGTTGACTATTTAATGGTACATCAACAAGGGAACCAATAGTAGCCATGACATTTGTTGCTTTGTTGTTTACCCTTGGTATCTGATTGAACTAGATTTGCATGAAGTACTCCTTGAAGTTATCCGCCATGCATTTGTAAGGAAATAGCTTAGCATCCTTTGCATGGTACTCATCATTTACTTGTTTGATAACTAATTGGGAGTCACCATATACCTATAGTTTTGTTATCAATGCCTCGTATTTTTTTGATATTGTTTGTGTAGGGAAATACAATTTGGTAGAACTTAGGGATACAATCTCCTTGAGGTGTGACAAATATTATCACTTCCCTCGAGCCATGTTGTGTGAAATATCCATCAAAATATAGGTTCTACCATGTTTCTTCTTCTATAGCTAGGATATTTTCATTAGAAAATTATGTCAGCAATAAGTGATTATCTTGTATAGGAGCTTCAACAAGTTGATCAACAACCACTTTCCCTTTAATAGCCTCTCTATCTACATACTCAATGTTAAATTCACTAACCATGATCCATTTATCTATTCATCCTATGACAGTCTCCTTTGAAATTAGGTACTTTAATGGATCTACTTTTCAAATGAGTTGAGTCATGTGATTAAGCATATAATGTCATAGTTTATTAGTACATAATACCACTTCTAAACATGTTATTTCTATTGGTGTATAGTTCAACTCACTTCCATCTAGTGTGCAAGATATGTAGTATATAGCTCTTCCCTTCCCCTTGTCATCATGTTGAGCCAATAAGTCCCCTAGTGCCACTTGAGTAGCTAATATATACACGAGGAGTGGTTTATCTACTTGTGGTGGTACTAGGACTGGTGGTGTTGCAAGATAATCCTTCAATTGTTGGAAATATTTCTGAAAATTATTATCCCATTTGAATGTGATGTTTTTGCAAAGGAGATGGGAAAATGGTTGACATTTATCAGCCAACTATGTAATGAATCTTCGAAGTGCTTGTAGCTTTCCTTCCAGACTTCTTATCTATTTTATGTTCTTTGGTAGAGGCATTTCAATTATTGCTTTTATTTTGACAAGATTTTCTTCAATTCCTCAACGGAAGACAATAAAGCCCAAGATTTTTCTGCATGAGACTCCAAACACACATTTCTTAAGATTAAGATGTAATTTATATTTTTCTAGTTGATAAAATATCCTTTCAAGCACTTCAATATGTCCATCCTTTGTTTTTTATTTTCCCAAAAGGTCATCCACATAATCTTCCATAATGCCATGTAGCATGTCATGGAAGATAATAGTCATTTCTCTTTGATATGTAGCTCTTGTATTTTTAAGTTCAAAGGGAATTACTTGGTAGCAAATTTTTCCCCATGGAGTTATGAAATTTATCTTTTATTGTAGCTTGAAAATCCATCCATAAGGGATAGCATCTAATGTCCTGCTATGAGATCTACATTGATGCCAATATTTGGTAGTGGAAATTCATCCTTTGGACATGGTTTATTGAGATCTCTAAATTTTGTACATATGCAGATTCCCCCAGTGGGTCTAGAAACTAGAAAAATGTTAGAAACACACTCACGATAATCAATAGGCTTAATGAATCTAGCCTCTAAGAGCTTCTGTAATTTTATCTTTATGAAAAGATGAATTTTTCGATGCATCTTGTGTAGTTTCTACTTGACAAGTGCTGCATTTGGATAGACTACCAAATGATGTACTACAAGGGATGGATCTAGCCTTGGCATGTGATTTTATATCCAAGAAAAATTGATGAATCTTCTTTGGAGGAAATCTCCCAATTATTTATTAAATACCTCTTCTATCTATTTAGCAATGTAACTAGTTTTAGGTTCCTCAGTTTTTCCCAAGTTGATGTCCATGATATCTTTAATCACTATAGTAGATATCTCATCATTAGTGGGAATTGAATCAAGTGGTCCATCCTCCAATGCCTCAAAAAAAATTTCATCGAAGGATAAGTCTTTTATTTTTACCTTTTCACTATCCAAAAGCCCCTCATCGAGGTTTTCACTAAGGGATGTTTCTTTCTTTCTTTTTTTTAATTTTTTTATTTTTATGGCTAAGGCACATGATTTGTTCCCCAAAATAAGCATCTTTGTGTAGCTTGATTTAGTTATCTTTTTTATGATCCCTTGGTGGTAGGTAATCACAGACTCCCAATTGAAATGCATAAGACAACTAATAGGGGGGGAGTGAAACAGTTGTATCAAATTAATTTAATTCTAACCTTAATCAATTCCACTTTAATTCAATATCTTATTAAGTGTAATCATGAAATGCAAATAATAGAAAGAAAATACCTGAGACACTATATTTACGTGGAAAACCCAATGAGGGAAAAACCACAGTGAGGATTAACCCACAACATAGTAATAATGCAATACCAGATATAAAGGCTCACTCCTAGAGGGCTTACTGCCCAAATACAAATGCTCACTACCTATAATAGGACTCACTGTCTAGAAGGAGGCTCACTACCTACACATAAAGAAAAGATAAATAAAGATCCACCACAAAAGGTTCCACACAGTTTCAGCTTGATCAGAAGATTGTAGACACCATCATCTCACTTCTTTCAAGAACCTAACACATCAAATTACTACTACCTTGATTCACTCTTACACACTCTAATTTTTGCACTTGTTCGCACAATTCACTTGTTCAATGCAAAATTTGCAACATCTTTATTTTATTTTATACCATCTTTAACCCTAGAAGCATTCTCCAAGGTCGGCTATACATCCTTCAATTTATAAATTTAAATTAGGTCATCTACTCAACATTCTTGTGGCGGATAAGAATGAGAGAGGACCAATTACTCATTTAATTAGGACCCAAACAACATCTTGCATCAATCACACACTTCCTTAATTTGATGCAAAATATTCATGTAACGTGTAGACACTAGGCTGGCCAAACCTAATGAAAACACCAATGGTCTTTGAAGTGCATTCATCTCCAACAAGATGATCACACGTAGATCACCCAACATGCTTCATTAGACATTTTAACATTTTTTATAGACCTTCAGATACATCCAAAGCAACTGCAACAATATTCATGCATAGAACACTTTTGAATAGTCCAACCGGGCCAAGCAACAACACACAAGGGCTTTGGAGCAAGTCTTCTGGAGCACCAAATCACAAGCACAATTGCTAGAAAATTGAGAACATTAGTATAAATCATTTCCCAGATTTAGAATATCTAAAACAAAACACTAGAAGACTGCGAAGCAAAAAAAATTTATCTTAGTCCAGAAACAAATAGTTTTGTCAAACTGGTTCACATACTAGTGAACACATCTTTCATTCTCCATCAGTACAAAAGCTGAAACTTAGGATATATTATCCATTGAGGCTCATGAATAGTACCATATATCTATGTAGGCATAGGATCAACATAGAAGAAATGCATAGCATAGTACCGGAGAACACTCAAAAAACACACTCAGCGTTGCCTTCATTATTTCTAAAACATAGCTACAACTTCATAAATATAGCTCCATGTACTCTAAGCACTTCTACAGTATCTCAACTATACAAGTACCATTTGTAATCACACTAAACTGTGGTGACATCAATGACAACATTAATTACAACACCACCAAACACATCCATACTTGTAACAATCCCCCCCTTTGTCATTGATGGCAACACATGATGTGAAAAACCATCAAAGACAACATACACATTCTCTTGCTTCTTCTTCCCTTTCTTTTCAGATTAGACAACCTGCACAAGCATTTCTACACTCTCTTCTTCTTTTAAATTTTTCACATGAATTTCTCCCCCCCTTTGACATCAATGGAAAAGGAAAGTTTTGCATGAAAACACTTTTCATATAAAGCTTTGATCACTCCCCTTAGGAGTGCACCCACATCACATACTGCAACAATACAATACTCTACTCCCCCTGAGTAGTAGACCCATATCAACTTTAGAAGATTCATCATCCTTACTCATTTTACATCTGGTTACCATAGGGGAATAGACCGGTTTGGAGTCATCTATTCCAAAATTCTTCAACAATTCCTTAACATACTTAGATTGTGAAATGAATATCCCCTTATTATTTTGATTCACTTGAATTCCAAGGAAGAAATTCAACTCACCAATCATAGAAATTTCAAACTCTTTTTGCATCTCCTTTGCAAATTTCTTACACATACCTTCATTTCCACCAAATATAGTATCATCAAATTATACCACAACTATCAACATTTTGTTTCTCTCAATCTTGAAGTAAAGGTTGTTGTCTGCAAATCCTTTGTTGAATCCTTTATGTGTCAACTATCTATCCAACCTTGCATACCAAGCTTTGGGAGCTCATTTAAGTCTGTACAGTGTCTTTTACAACTTACAAACCATGGTCAATTTTTTTGACAGCTAAAATCATTCTGGTTGCTCCATATATACTTCTTCTTCCAATTCTCCATTTAGAAATATAGGCTTGACATCCATCTGGTACACTTTGAAGTCTTTATGAGCTAAAAATTCCAAGAACATCCGAATGGCCTCCATTCTTTCTATTGGTGCAATTTTTTCTTTGAATTCTATTCCTTCAACCTATGAATAAACTTTTCATACAAGTCTTTCTTTGTTTCTTACCACTTCACCATCTTCATTCAGCTTATTCCTAAATACCCATTTTGAACCAATGACATTCTTGTCCATAGGTCTTTGGACAAGTTCACATGTCTGATTCTTTTCTATCTATTGTAGTTCCTATTTTATTGCTCTAACCCAACTCTAATCATTGCATGCTTCACTCACAGTCTTAGGTTATATCTTAGAAAGTAAACACAAGTTTATCTCAACCACTTTGCTTCTTGTCTTTACACCTTCACTTATATCTCCAATTATCTATTCCTCCAGATGATTTCTCTTTACATATTTATGAGTCTTAGGTGCAGGTTCTAGAATCTCCTCTTCATCACTTTGTTATTTCTCTTCCTTTTCTTCTTCTTGTACTTTCCTATAGATAGGATCATCTAGTTCAACTTCACTTATTTCTACTGGTCTATACATAGCTTCATCAACTTTTACATTATCACTTTCAACTATTTTGCTTAGTCTTTTATTGAATCATCTAAATTCCTTGATGTTATTTGAATATCCAAGAAAAATTATTTCATCACATCTAGCATCAAACTTTCCAAGATTCTCATCATCTCTTTTAATGTAGCATCTACTTCCAAAAACTTTAAATTATTTAACAGTAGGACTCTTACCAGTCCATAACTCATAAGGAGTCTTAGTGTTGTTACCTCTAATCTAAAATCTATTAATAATGTAAACAATAGTGTGGATTTCTTCTCTCTAATACACATTAGGAACATTTGCTTCTTTCATCATTGTCTTGGTAGCCTCTTGAACAATCTAGTTCTTTGTTTCCACAATTTAATTTTATTGAGGGGTTTTAGGGGTAGAATAATGTCTCTGTATGACATTCTCTTCAATAAATGTATTAAACGCACTGGAAGTGAATACTCCACCTCTATCAAACCTTAAACATTTGATTCTCAGTTTTACCTCATTTTCTACTCTTGCCTTGAATACTTTGAATCTATCAAGAGCCCAAGTTTTCTCTCTAAGAAAAGTAACCCATGTCATCCTAGAGTAATCATCAATCAAGAGCATAAAATACATTTCACCATTGAGGCTTCCTATTCTTGTAGGACCACAGAGGTTTGTATGAATAAATTCCAACATTTCGATAGATGATTGTGATTCTAATTAGATCTCTGACAACTTCTTTTGAACTAATGTTGATCAGACTATCAAAATTTACATGTCCCATCCTCTAGTGCCATATCCAAATTTCATTCATCTATGAAAAAAAACACTGACCATCACCACTCTTAAGCTGATAGGATTTTCCATGATTTCTTCTTCCTTTTGCTACCACAACTCTGGATCCTTTTCTAATCTCACAGGTGTTATCCTGAAACACAAGCTTAAATCCTTTCCTACATATTTATTCAACACTCAAAAGATTATGCCTTAAACCTTTAACATAATAGACATCATCAGTACTATGTTTTCCATCAAACATAATTGTTCCTTTCCCAATATTCTTAGCACCAGAATCATCTCCAAACATAACTATTCCTCCATCATACTTCTCAAGTTTAGTGAGCTTACTCTTATCTCTGGTCATATGATTTGAACACCCACTATCAATTAACCAATATTTTTCATCTTGACTATGAAAAGAAGTCACCAAAGTACCTTCCATCTCATCCTTCTTGCTCTCTGGACCAAATTCCCTTGCACATCTTCCATGGTTAGCAGATACAACTTTACTTTTCTGGGCTAGAAATAAACATTCATCTTCATCCTCCTCAAAATCAAACTTATCATTAGAAATTCCCACATCTTCTTTAACATAATACAATTTATTGAACTTCCTATCGTTTTTGTCTCTGTATTCATTATTATTATCTTTTTTCTTCTTTTTTGTATCTCTATTTACTAGTACCTTTCTTCAATTTCCTTGTGAAGTTTTCTTCCAGCTCTTTTGAACTATCATCATCTCAGTCATTTCTTATCTTCATTGCTTTAAAGGTCGTTTCAGCTTTCTCCTTATCTCTTTCAAATTTTCTCATCTCGAATGTAGTCAAGATACCAAATAGGTTCTCCTTAGTAAATTTCTTTGGATCATATGATTCTTCAATAACAGAGACCTTGTCACTATAATTCTTTTGTAGGGTCATCAAGATCTTCTCAATTATATCTTCATCTGAAATGGTACAACCTTGATTCTTGATCTCATTTTCTACAAGTTCAACTCTGTGATAATATCTTGCATTATATTCACCCTCTTCCATTCTCAAGTTATAAATTTTTTGCTTAGTTGTTAGCTTCCTTGAAAATTTTACTCTTATTATTTCCTTCATAGATATCTTTCAATTTTTCCCATACTTCATAACCAGTGCCTAAAAAATTAACTTTTTCCCTTTCAGTTTTAGATAGAGCACTAAAGATAGCATACCTTGCCTTTTCATTCTCCTTATAAGTAGTGATCTCATCTATAGAGTAAGGACCAACAGATGGTGCAACATAATTTGTCTCCATATATTTCTAGGTCTCTAAACCAATTGAGACCAGATAACCTCTCATCTGCTCTTTCTAGTCACTATAATCAGCTCCATCAAAAATAGGGATTTTCAACTTGTGTGGCATCTAATCTACCTCAAGCAGTTAAGCTTTTCACCAAGGAACCATAGCTCTGATACCAATTGTTTAAATGCACAATACAACTGTCAGTGAATCAGTTGTATCAAATTATTTTACTTCTAACCTTAATCAATTCCACTTTAATTCAATCTAGTATTAAGTGTAATCATGAAATTAAAATAACAAAAAGCAAACAATAGAGACACCATATTTACATGAAAAAACCATAGTAAGGATTAGCTCACAATATAGTAATAATGCAATATCGAATACAAAGGGTCATTGCCAAAGGGCTTACTACCCAAATACAAAGGCTCACTACCTATAATAGGACTCACTATGTAGAAGGAGGCTCACTACCTACATATAAAGGAAAGATAAATAAGGATCCACCACAAAAGGTTACACACATTCACAACTTGATTAGAAGATTGTAGACACCATCAAATCATTGCTTTTAAGAATCTAACACATCAAAGTACTGCTGCCTTGATTCTCTCTTACACACTCTAATTTTCACACTTGTTCAGAAACTTCACTTTCTTGATGCAAAATTTTCAACATCTTGATTTTCTTTTATACCATCTTCAACCCTAGAAGAATTCTCCAAGGTCGGCAATACATCCTTCAATTTAAAAATTCAAATTAGGTCGGCTACTCAAAATTATCATAGTGGATAAGAATGAGAGAGGGCCAATTACTCATTTAATTAGGACCCAAACAACATCTTGGATAAATCAAACTCTTCCTTAATTCGATGAAAAATCTTCATGTAATGTGTAGACACTAGGTTGGTCAAACCTAATGAAAACACCAATGATCTTTGAAGTGCGTGCATCTATAGAAATATGATCACACATGGATCACCCAACACACTTCACCAAACATTTTAAAATTTCTTAGAGACCTTTAGATACATCCACAATAACTGCAACAATCTTCATTCACAAAAAAACTCTTCAACAGTCCAACCAGACCAACCAACAACAAACAGGGGCTCTAGAGCAAGTCTTTCATAGCACCAAATCACAAGAAATCTTGCCAAAACACTGAGAACAGTAGTATAAATCATTTCCCATATCTGTAAGATCTTAAACAAAACACCAAGTGACTACGGAGCAAAAGAATTTCTCCCAATCCAGAAACAAATAGTTCTATCAAACTAGTTCACATACCGGTGAACATATCTTTCATTCTCCATCAATCCAAAAGCTAAGACTTAGGATATATTATCCATTGAGGCTCATGAACAATACCACATATCCACACAGGCATAAGATCAACACAAAATAAATGTCGAGCATAGTATGAGAGCACACTCAGAACACACACTCAACACTACCTTCATTATTTCTAAAACACTACAACTTCATAAATATAGCTCCATGTAATCTAAACACTTCTACAGTATATCAACTATACAAGTACCATCTTTAATCACACTAAACTATGTTGACATCAATGAAAACATCAATTACAACACCACCAAACACATCCATACTTGTAACACTCCCATGATTTTTGCTATTGCTTCATCATGTTTGGAATGTGTCTAAGAAATGAGGTCATTGTTGGTCTTAATCAATTATTTTAGGATATACAAGTTGAAGTTCAATGGATGATTAGATGGTGTATATGTGGTCAGTATCAAAAATTTCAATTTTTGTTTGGAAGGACTCTTCAGTGGCCTCCTCTTGAGAGTTCTTATCAATCAAAGTCTTATCACCTTTATCATGCGTACATTGGGTTTTTTATGGTTACCAATTCAATGGCCAAGAAGCCAAGTCCTCGATGATCCTTATATTCTTGAAGCTAAATCGGCTTCATGATTCCTTATTCTTGTGCCCCAAATCATTTTCCTTTGTATCCCCAATTATTGCATAAGTCATGTCCTTTAGGGTATATATGAGTCTCCACGATAGGAAGCTCATTTTCTTCTTTTTATAAACAAGAAGAAACATCCATGTCTAAGCCCAAATCTTCTTTATCCAACAATCCCCATTTATTGAAGTTCTTGAAGGTTTCCTTTGGTTTCCAATTGAGTGCATGACCATATGATCATAGAGAGGTAGGGAGTTGTCCTATGCAAAAGGAGTTTTGGATCCCATACTCCCCACATCCTTTATCGGTTATCTTGATCTTTTCTTCAGATATGAAAGGTGATGTTCATGATGGTTGTAATGTGGATGGGTTGATGTAAGTGGATGAGGTGGAGGCTTCATATTTAATGGGATAATGATGGTATCTTTTCTATTTTCCTTTCAATGCTTTATAGTATTGGAAGGGTTGTGGGTTGGCAGGAATGGTGATTTATTTTCCATTATGGGAGAATTTTAGGAATTGATGGTAGGTAGAAGGGATGGATTGCATGACATGTATCCAAGGTCATCCAAGGAGAATTTTATATGGTAGGTCAAGGTCAAGTATGTGACATGTTGTTTCCATAATGGACAAACCAACTTGAACAGGAAATTTAATTGTACCTTACAATTCTCTTTCAACATACTCATATGCTTTTATGGTTATTTTCTTGTAAGGGATCAATAACATCATCTAAATAACCCAATTACTTCATTAATTTCAAGGTATATAGATTTAGTCCAGATCAACCATCTATTAGGACCCTTTTAATGTTATGTTTATAAAGGATGGCTTCAATGTGCAGTGGTCTATTGTGAGGAATTTTGGAATGGAGATCCTTATTATTGAATGATAATTGATGTATGGATGAGAGGTGTTTGATTATAGCTTAGAACTAATTAACATTTATACCACTTGGTACTCTATATTCTTGAAGAGCTTTTTCAAGGGTTTCCTTATGCATGGGTGAAGTGTGAAGGAGTTCCAAGATGGAGATTTTTGATGGCATTTTTCCAAGTTTTTCAATGATATTGTATTTATGGGTCTTGGATGGAGTGGATGATGAGAGTGATGCTCCTTGTTTTGTCACTTGGCCTCGACAAGTAGTGACTACACAATTAGGTGTTTTGATGGTTATGGTGTTGCATTCTTCAATACGACCAATTCTTGTGTCATGTGATGATGGATTGGAATTATTGGTGTATGTGTATGAGACACTATTATATGAGGCTTATCCATCATTGCATGCTATCTGAAAGGTTAGGTATATATACCTAGTTGCTCATTTGGGGAGTTTTGGTTTTTGATTTTAATTTCTCCCTTCTCAATAAGGTCTTGGAAGTAATTTTTAATATCATGCATTTGATGATATTATGGCCCTTAATTCGGTGGTATTCACAATATTAACCTTCCTTATACCATTTTGGTTGAGGTTTTCTTTCATCAAGAGTTGTGGTGATTGGAAATTTAATTAAGCTTTCTTGTGCCAATTTAATATTATGTCAAGAGGTTCTCCCAAAGGGGTGTATTTGTGCTTGCTTTATTTATTTAGTCTACCTTTACCTTGGGGGATGGTGATAGTCTTAGAGTAACCTTGTTGTTGTGTGTTATGTGATGGGGTATTTTGAACATTTTAGACATGTTTACTATTAGTTAGTCCATCATTTACAATATTTTTTCTCAGACCAATATTTTTATTTGTCATTAGATGATTAGCTATTATCTTTTTGGTCTTTATAAATTTTGATTACCCCTTCTATGATTAATACCTTTTCAATGGTTAAACCATTTCCAATGACTCTTGTTGAATGTAGTGACACATTGTAATTGCAAATGTAGGGCTATTTTGGGATGCAAATTTTCAATAAAAATGTTAACCATTTTTTTTGGAATGAGGCAAAACGTTCCCCATTGATTTGTTTCATTGTGCATAACTTAGCTAATTTTGATCAATGTTGTATGAAAATAAAGTTACACAACATTCATCTAGGTTTGTAAAGGATGTTATGGATCCATGTGGTAAGTATGTAAACCATTTCAAAGCTTGGCCACTAAGGCTTTTAGGAAATAACCTCATGAGTTATACATTATTATAGGCCACCTCTTGACATGTGACTCTAAATTATTGAAGGTGTTCAATAGGGTTATCTTTCCCTTTTTATTTGTCAAATTTTAGTATCTCATAATCCTTAGGGAAGGGAATATCTAATATGGATTGGTCAAATGGATAAGGGAATATGTCTTCATACCTAAAAGTCTTCCTCATTTAACCACTTTTGATTCCTTATCATGTCCTTGATCTTCTGCAACTTTTGGGCATGATAGTTGTTTTGTGGATGATTTTGGAGTAGGTGACTGTACATGTGTTGATATGAAGGTTTTTATGGAGGATTGTTGATGTTTTGGTTATATTGTTGATGGTTAGGTGTTAGAGGTTGATTGTTGATATATAGAGGGTTATGAGGAGGTAGGGGTGGAGGAATTTTATGTTGAGTTTGTAGATTGGTGTTGGTAAAGTTGATGGATTAATATTGAGGATTCGAGGTTGATAGATTGTAAGGAGGAGTATGTTGGTTGTTAATAAATTGGTGTAAAAGCACAAACCTGTGTCACACTTTATAAAGGAATTGGCCAACGACAAAAAAAATTATGAACTTCTACCACATAAAAGTGGTCTTTATGTTTTTAATTTCAAAATGGTGTAAACTAATGAAATGTAGAGCTTTTGATAAAGTTTATTCTTGTAATTTTTAAAAATTCAAAAAATTGTTTTCATTATGCTTTTTTCAATTTAAGGACAAATTTTGGAATGCTGAAAATTTCAGAAAAGAGTGACTTCACGGTCCGTCAAGAAATTTTTTGAAAAAACATTCATTTCTCCCTAATTGTTTTTTTTCCAAACAGGTAACTTCAATATATACTACATGGAAAAAAAAAAAAATCAAATTTTGATGTATATTTTTCTCATAATAACGTTTTAAAGTCAAGCATCTCAGAATTTGACAGTTCTCACGGGCCGTCAACTATTTTCAATATTTTTAATCATTTAAAAAAATATATATACCCTTTTGAAGAAGTTTTTTTTAATTTCTAATCAGCCTCTTTTTTAATTTTAACAACCTACTTGCATTATTTTAATATTAAAACTAATCAAATATTAAAAAAATATATGTTTGGATTCCCCACTTCGAGCTCTTCAAAAGGGTATTTTTCCTTTTTGCAAAAAATTCATTCTGACTCGAGAAATACTTAGTTAAAGTTGAAAGTTTCAAAAAATTCTGAAAAATGCTGAGTTGGCTGCCAACTAGGATGCCAACTAGATAGTTTCAGCCAGAAGGATTTCTATCGAAAGGGTTTCGACCAAAACCCTTCCAATAGAAACCCCCACACATATAATAAGCCAAATTGAAAGCCGATTCGAAAGTTGGAAGGGAAAAATTTTATTTTTTTGGTTTCAGCCGAAACCATGTATGCCACATGTACACCACATGGTTTTGGTCAAAACATACTTGGCCAAAACTTTTCCGGCTGAAATTAGTTCGCTCGGAACTATTTATCTAGCAGAAAGTGTGACACAGGTTTGTGCTTTTACCCATTGATGTTTTGATTATATAGGAAAAATAGGTTTTGAAGGGACCAAAACCCTTTACAACTTTAGGTACCAAAATTCTTCTCAAAAGATACTAAACTAAAACATCAACAACAACCCAAAACCCAAAACACTAGTATAAATAAAATTTTCCTCCCAAGATGGAACACCAAAACTATCAATAGCATCCAACCACAACAAAACAACAAAATAATAGGAAATAAACTGAGACCCAACTACAGAAAAATAGAAAAAAATAAATAAGACACTACTTTAAACTACTTAAGGTGTTGGCCACCTCAAGCTCCTAGTTCCTATGCAACCCAATCATGTCCAACAATTTTGTTTTCTTAGCTTCAAAGGACTTCTTCCACTCAACCATTCCTCTAGTAATATGGCCTTTACCATCATCCTTCATACCTTTTCTCCCTTTACCTTTGGCCAATTGTTCCTTCTCCATTAACTCAGAAAAGTACAAATGGTCCTCTCTAAGCTCAGTGATTTTGCAAACTACAACCTCCAAAGAGTCTGCACTATTCTTCACTGAAATGTGACAAGCTTGGAGAATTTTCTTGATATCCGCATTGGGGTCTAATACCTTGGCTTCTAAACTAGCCAATTGCTACTCACAAAGGGATTTGAAGTTAGTTATTGAACACTCAAGATCAACAATTATATCAATCAGAATATTTGAGACCGAAACTTTTTAGAATATTCTACAAATTCTCCTTCAATCCCCTTATTTTGATGTTGACCCTATTGAATTCCTGGAGAGTCCATTTAGCCAATTTTAAATTATAATTAGCCCCCACCCTCGCCATGTCAAGAAGCTTAAACATAGAGGTAAAATCATCATTAAGATAGGAGAAGTCCTCTGATAGGGGATTAACCTTAAGAGGCTCCGATTTCTCTTGTTTCTCCTCAACATCCTCCTCCTCCTGAACCTTTTTCTCACCCTCAACTTCCACATTAGGAGAGTCACATACTAGGGAATCATCAATTTCCACCACCTTATCTTCTAGTGCCTTCTCCTTACAAAGCTTTGTGGTATCTTGAACAAAAAATTTTGAAGCTTGGTTTTTCATCTTGGCAATGAGCTTAGAAACCCTTATGGGCTTATCCTTGGCCTCTGTTGTCGTCATATTCTCTTGGATCCCTTCCTCCTTATCACCCACCTCAGTATCAGCCTAGCCAATTTCCATAGCTTCTTCCTTGGGTGTGGAGTCCCTAGATCCCACCTTTTTATCATCACCATCAAAATGGGACTCTGACTCATGCAAAATAAGATGCTTGGATGCTTGTTTTCCTTTAGGGTTACCCTTCTTCCTCTTTTTTGAGGGGGTAGTCACAAGGGATGAGGTTGCTTCCTCACCATCTTCCTTCCACTAATCATCATCCACACTAGTATCCTAGTCAAAAAATCCATATTACTCACTAAGACTCTTCTCCTTGCCCTTAATTGAAGAGGTAGGGACAAGGGATTTTACATGTTCCATAATTAAAATCCTCATTGATATGAACAACCAAGCTCTTAATTTGAAGTTTTATGGATTATTAAGAGGTGTAGGTGGAGGATTATTGGTTATACATTGGGAGACACTATGTTGATAAATTTAATTAGCATGAATAGATGAAGTGAGGAGGGGTTGTCTTGGTATCGTTGGGTTGAAGGGTATGTAATTGGCATGAGGATTGGGAGGAATAAGGACCCTCAATTGTTGTGTGAGAGGAATTATATTGTTAAGGGTTTATGTCATATTTGAGGAGCGCGGTGGATTTTTGTTTGTGAATTGTGGTAAAGTTCTATTAGTATTAGATGAATTGTGTTTATGGAAAGAGGTATATTTTTATCTGTGTAAGGGGTAAATTTGTGTTTGTCAAGGGTGGTAAAGTTGTGTTTTTCAAGGGGGGTAGGTTGAAATTAGGTTGATTTATGTTTATGGAGGGGGGATATTGGTATTATATTGTGGAAAAAGGATATGGTTAAAGAATTTGGTGGATGATGAAGCATTATTGGAAGGGTCACTACTCCTTTCTTATAAAATGTCGACAGTAGTGGGTATTTTAGTTCCTTGTGATATGAGGCTAAGGAAAAGATAGTCTTTTTCAAGTAGAGGGAGTTTCAACATCATTTCTTGGTTATGGGAATTTTTATCAAACTCCCTTAGTCTAGGGGACTCCTCTTGTGCATCTACCATTTCCTCATGGGGTGTGGTGGTTGAGATGAGTTGGTGTTGAAGAAGGCTTCTCCATGAGAATTCATTAGTTTCCTCTCCTATGATCTAGTGATTGGCATGCAAAGGAAGGATTCTTTAGAAGTTTAAGAGTGTAGACATTGCACTAGGTTTAGACTTGGATTTATGATGAAATGGTTGAGTGATAATGCTATAATAATGTTTGGATGATGAGGGTTGTTGATTAGGATGTTTTAAGATTGATTTAGGAGGATTGATGTAGGATGTTTGATTTAATGATGAGATTGATTTAGGATGATTAGTATGGATTTCTAGTATGGGATTGATTTAGGATGATTGGATTAGGTTGGTTGTAAGCAAGCCAAATGTTGCAATCAAAAGTTATAATCTAGACCCTTAGGATGACGTGATTTTGGATTTGATTACTTAGGATAGGTAAGTTCCTAAGCAAAGCTAGATAAAGATGATTTTGAAAAATTTAGCAAAAGGGAGGCAACTGCTTAGGCTAAATTATCCAAAGATATGGGCTAACCAAGGATGCAACTTAAGATAGGAAAGTTTTGAAGCTACCATTAGATTATTAAGGATGCTTGAGAATATAGATTAAACCCAAATGAAAATTTTAATTTGTAAGGGTGATGGTAGGATGACATGAGGATTTTAGAATGGATTCTTTTAGAAGATTAAGGAATATGTCCTAAGTTTGAATTGGATAATAATGATCAACAGAGTGGCAAAGGTGATGAAATGAAGAAAGGGGATTTATATCAAGTCCAAGGTGATTATGATGTCAAAATGATGAAGAGCTCTAAGGTTTATCCTAAGTCCAAGGATTAGATCTAAATGATGGGGAGGGTGATTTATGATGACAAGATATAGATATGAAAAATTATGGTGTAAATGGTAGCTAGGAAATGATAGAGTTGCATATTTTGTTAGAATAATCAAAGAACTATAAGGGGTCAATATTAGAAGTCTCAGGTTTTATGGCTGGATTAAAGTTCCATTTTAGAGAACACATGCATAGAAAATTTTGAAAAAAGAACAAAAGGACAACAATGATATTTCAGAGTGTAGGAGCAATAGTTTTTAGTGGAGGCACAATAGTTTTGTTCAAAAGTGCAATTTTACAATATTAATTGTTTTGGAAAGAGATTTGACAAACATTAAAACACAATGGAAAATTTTTAGTTGTTTTTGTAGGGTATGTTCAATCCCCATCCCCTTGGTTGATTTTTTTTTCACTACTATTACACAAGAAGACACTTCAAGAACTTGTTTACAAATCCTAAGCTCAAGTGTGTTTCTAGGCTAGTGTAGTCCCACAAACTTGGATTTCTCCAATTTTGGAATCTCCTTTCAATCAAGGGTAGGGACACCTACAGGGGGTGTATACACTTGTTCCTTTATGAGAGAAAACAACTAGGGGCCTCCTGGCATGGAAGGATAACCAAATCACTATAAAGCACGAAGATTTCAACACATTCCTAATTAAGTACATCCATGTTCATTGAACATCACAAATAAGGTAATAGAGATAACATGTGTAAAAATAATATCCATAAGTGCCCAATGAGAATTCAATAAAATGAATCACAAATTTCAAATTACATTCACCACTAAGGGGTGTTATAAATCTTTTGTTCCAATGATACATCATCAATTATACATCAATAAATACATTCTTCACATAGAGTTACAATTTACAAATTGGCTAAAAATCCATAAATAAATAATATATGAAGCACAACCATAGCAATAGAAAATTTGAACCTCATCCACCTTAACACCATCGGCCTTCTTGCGTTGAGGCCAAGAGTGCGGTTAAGGTATCTTTTCTGCCCAACCACGAAGTACATGACTTCCCTAGGTTTCTTCCTAACTCAAAGAAATCCCCGACCCTGCACGAGGAGCCTAGCAACCTAGAACAATAAAGAAGGAGGGAAATATCGATGCATGCTTGTTTTCCTATATGCATTCCTATACTAGAAAACATATTTCTTGCAAGCAGGATGTGGTAGAGATGTAATAACATAAAATTTTAGGCTTTTAATCCATCTATTTCAATGGTACATTGTTTGGCCAAGCATAAAATAAACATAAATGATAGTTTAAGAAGAGGCTAAACTACCATCTCTGTGTGCCCACATTTAACATCATGTCCTAGAAGTTTCTCATAAAAGATGAATAATACATCATTTCACGAGGAATACATACAGTTGAAATATTTATAATTTTTAAGAAAAACTCATGATATTACTCAAGTCCACTATTTGATTTCATACATGAAGATACTTTCCACATCAAGTTTTATATTTTTCCTTATTTGGTCTTATTCAATCTACTTGCATTTCGAATGCCTTCAATAATTTAATTCAGATACTTGACTATCTACTTGTTTTCAGAACATCACATAACTCATTCCTATGTTCCAATGGTTAAAGATAGCAAATTTACAATAGTGAAAGAATTATTCCCAAGTAGAAGCACATTCATTTTAAGAAAAGGAGAATAATTAGTTGCATGGTTATCCTAGTCTTAGGAATACACAATTGTATACAAAGATATGTCTTTTAAAACAACAAGTTTAAATTGTATAATTCATACTTCTATCATCTACTCTTTCAATGTGCTTGCAGTCATTTCAGATATAAACATAAATAATTGTATTTATAGTTGAAGCTTATAAATTCTAACAACTATAGGCATGTACTTCTTCACGTCCTTACAAAATGTTTTACAGATATATTTTAATATATATGAGTATATATATATATATATTCACAAGGGTTTTACATTCAATTTAAAAAAAAAAACCTTTACAACCCAAGAGGTTTATAAATCCACAACATATTTAAGATAAAACAAATATATACATTTATTGAATGAGTAAAATTATCACATACATTTATATAATTAGATATATATATATATATATATATAAGAAATAAATAAATATAAATCTAATTGTTTCAAGAAGCTACATATTCAATAATTTATTGATAGCAACTACTCAGATGGAAGAATATTTTCATTACATACTAAAATGTACATTCACTGAAAATTTTCTATTTATATATACAAATAAATATCTATCTATCTATATATATATAATTTCAAAAAAATTATAAAACAATTTGAAATGAAGTTCGATTGAGTCAGATTAAACAAGGTTGCACATAGGTTACAGGTTGTGCATCCAATGGCATGGGCTAGCAAACAACCCTCCCCAATGGAAGGGTGCATTGCATGTGGGGCAACACTCCCTCCATACGCCATGCCTACGGAGGATCACTGCCTCCACAACCACTGCCTTTTCCTTCATGGGGAGGATCAGCCAAGGGCTATGCCCTCCCAACAGTTGCAAATATTAATATTTATTTATATTTGTTTTCTCTACAAATACTTTTCAAAAACCAACATTCTAGTATAAATACTTTGACATATATAATATATATATGTATATATATATATATATATATATAATTTCATAGGTACATGTATTTTATATAAAAATATAATAGCACTCAGGCAAAGCATTTACTTGTTTTCTTAGAGAAATAAGTCTGAATTTCATCAATACACTAAATTTGTAGCCAATTATCAGAGTGAATACACCAACGTAAATAGTATATAACATGAGAGGTTTTGAAAATTTCAAGTATGCACAAGTTTTGTTCAGAATTTCTAGAAAACTCATTCAAATGGGGAAATTTCACAAAAAAAATTCACTTTCTAGACACAACAAGTTTGCTCACATATTAAATTTAAATTGCAATGGATAAAGAATAAAAACTTGGAATTTTCTTTCCTTTGAATTTGGTTGTTAAAAGCCCCCAATAGTATAATTTCCTTTCCTCCCTGGTTCTTCATGTATCCTATTTCCCCTTCCTTCCAAAATCTTATTTTGCAATGCTACAGAAAAATAAAACCCTTTCTTGCACCCATTCTTTTTATTTTCGTAGAGCAACAAGAAGATTTTAAAAAGAGTTGTGTTTTCTTGTTACTCCATTTCTCATTTTAAATATTTCTTTTCATTTCCCGAGACCTAATCTTGAAAAGAGAGAATTAAATAAAATCTATTTCATGCATATCTTTTATCCCTAATTTAATTATTAATCCTATTTTAATTACAATTCAACATTTTTCCAAAAAAAAATATTTGAATAAACTATTATATTTGCAATCAATATTGAAACATTAGCATGGAAATTAACACTAGTTGCAATCCAAATGATTACTTTAAATAACACAACTTATCATTTAATTGCATATATATTTAATTAAACTATTATTAATTCCTTAATTCTTTTAATTGCATATATAAATATAAAATTAACCATTTTAAAAATTCTCTCACTAACACAATTGTCTAAGCGAAATGCTAAATGCATCTATATGACACTAAGTTCTTTGTGTGTGATCGAGAGAACCATTCCTGATTTACCCTGCCAAGAAGCTAACCTTCTCTACCTTAGCCACACCCTTGGTCTTCGATAACCTGCAACTCAAGTACACTCAAGCAACCGAGATGAGATTAGTATCTGGATAGAATATAATCGAATCAACATAACTCATAAGATCAAAATTCATTAATTATAAATCTCACCTTTCTACTTTGCATCATTTCCAAAATAAAACAATATTCCATTCATTACAACTTTTCACAAATTAAAACCTCATTTTCATATTTCATTCCCCAAAACAACACATTAATTATCATTTAATCTATTACACACACACATTCAGTCATAACTCGCTCAGCCTTAACTCATTGGAATTCCAAACATCAGGCTAAAAATGAAGTAACATCTCTCTTAAGTCTAGGCTAGAAGTATAATGGTCTAAGTCCCTCTACCATTTTTGTCACACCGGGGTTCCTAGAATATGGTGCATTGTGAAATTTTTCTATCACTAGCTCTCTCAATCCTGTTGCGTTAGGAACATACATCCGTCCCTATTACCTCAAGATTCCATTAGTCTCAAACATATATCCAGCGAATATGTCCTCTGAAGGATCCTGTGCTAGGGCTTGTTTCTGTTGGACTCAAGGGAACATTGAGGGAGGGGTGAATCAATGTTCTACAAATCTGAACTTTATTAATTTTTTTATTAAACCATTTAAACATTAAATCAAAGGAAAGATGAAAACACACAAAGTAATCATCCACAACACCATAACACAAGGATTTTTACATGGAAACCCTGTTAGGGGAAAAACCACGGTGGAGGTCAATCCACAATTTGAGTACTCAAATATAAGTTTTACAAAAATGAATGCACTTGCATTCAAGCTCACTGCTCAAAATAGGAAGGCTCAATACCTTACAAAATATTCAGATTAATACCATTTCAGGGATTGAACTGAAGTAATAGCATCTAATCATGCCTGGTTATAGTTTCGGTTAAGCTCATAGATCATATTATGGACCTTCTATCTGATTCTGCACTTCACTCTGCTCTACCCTGATCTTCGCATAACAAATCCATACACAAATGAATTCACATCACTATCCTTTTGAATTTCACGTCACACACTAGAAATTTTTTCATCTCACCCATTCACATCATAAAAATCATACAACCGATCTCTTATATATATCTGCTACCAAAGATTTTATCATTCATATGTCGACTTTTATAAAACATAAAATACTTTTCAAATGTCTGCTAAATCCACAAATAATTCTTAATGCACACCATACATTATTAACCATAATGTATTAGGGACCTAAGTAAACATTTTTGAGAACAAAAAAATTTAACTAATTATACCTTAAACATTACAAACAATTATATCCACCAAGTCGGCCTTCTAGCACGGATAACCAAAAAATCAATGCATCGGATCTCCTGGATCATACACCAGTAAATGTGCACCTAGATAATTCTTGGATAATATAGTATGAACATAAGAATACCTTTCTCTAAGATCCACAACCAAATAAAATAATCCAGTGAAGTATATAGGTCGGCAGATTTGACTATAACCGAATACCATGTTCTTCACTTTCAGCTAGCCCTTTGTTTTGTTTGTCGGTATGGACCAATACTAGACTATGGACTAGATAAATGAATTAGGTTTCCATCAATGACAACACTAGAAGCCATATGCCAACAATCTCCCCCTTTGGAATTGATGGTAACACATTGAAAATTGACTAAGTGTCAAAACCAATATAAGTACGCTGCCAAACTTCAAAATTTCAAAACATAGCTCCCCCTAAGATTGATGAGGCATTTTACACTGCTATCTCTCCCCCTTTGACATCAATGAAAAAAACGTGTTCAATCTCCCCCTTTGAAATATGATCAAAAACTTGTTGATTCAAAACTATTTTCAAATTTTGAAAAAGGACAACTGCTACTTGAGTTAGAAAATTATCCTACAAATTTCTTTCATCTCTGGAAAAAATTTCTTCCAAGCTTCTATTGCAATCCCAATGATTATGATCATGTTGTTATTCTTAGATGTCTTGTTGAAAATCTCAATGATGGATTCCGGAATTGTGATCACATCCTCTAATTTTTATCCTTTCCTCAGTATCTCAACCATTTGTTCCAATCTGCATTGAGTTAGGTCCTTTACTTTCCAAAAAGTGTCCACAAGGTTTTTTTAGTGAATTGAACCTTTGTATGTTCATCTTGTAACTCTTGAATCCTTTTCTTGATAGTGCCATCTTGATCCTGAAATATATCAAAACCTTTTCAAATCCAATTTAATTTTGTTTCAATTTGTTCCAATTTTTATTTGTATTTACTAACTGCATGAGGCCAATGGATGCAATAGTTATAGATTTTATTTGTTTCATTTATGCATTGCCTCAGTTCATTCATTTTATTTTTCAACTTGGTAAGTGATAGCCTAAATTGCTCCTTCAAATGTAAGATTACTTCTCCTTCTTCTTTGTTTTGAGACTCAGAGTCCATAGTTTCCTTAATGCATTCAATCATTTCTTCAGGTAAAATATTCTACAAATTCTCCAATTTGATTTGGTTGTGCACAACATGAGCATTTAGTAGACTTAAAATCATATGCTAATCATATGAGGGTCTGATAGACCATAATTTAGCAATTTTCTGCATTCCACCTTCCTTATGAAGAATCTATAGTAGCTTCTCTTTTGCCAAGTCATCTTATTCTTCACTTTCTTCTACCATTTCCTCTTCTTGTTCTGGTTTGGCTGATTCCAGTTCTTTTCCCTATGTGTCTTCAGTTTCTTTGTCAGATTCCTCATTTGGTATATCCACAATTTCTTGTTCCTTTCCTTTTCCTTCAATTTTTGGAATCTTGCATTCCAGAGGAGTACATACAACAGTTTCTTTTTCTCTTTTCTTCTTTCTCTCCATCTCATTGGAAGAGGAACCAACTTAAAGTGCCCTTACTGGAAGAGAAATACCAACTGACCCAAACTTTCCTAGCAAACTCTTGATCATAGTTAGCCAAAATATTAGAGTGTGTGTAATTTTTTTGCACACCGGTTCATTTAATTTCTATACCACATTATTGTTCATCGGTAAGCAATTCAAAAAGTACATTACTAGACATATGACCAGAGTACCTTAACTAAAAGGGTAATTTTTCATCTTCGTTAAATACACATTCTCCATTAGTTGATCTTTCAACAATCCACAAAGGTCAAAGTGTTGATCTTCCATTATCATTCTGTGTGAGATGAAGGCCGCACTTGCCAAACTAGAACCTTCTTTTTTTTTGAAGAAAATTTTGTAGGATATACCATGCACAATGTATCTTGTCATAGATTTTCTGATTGTCGAGATTATTAGTGCCCTGTGATCTCCAATAACTCTGGTTAGGGTTTTGACTTCTTTATTCTCGATGGATTTCTTTTTTGGTATATCCCCAACTTTTCATAATCCAGTTAAATTTTCAATTACTTCCTTCGAAATGATGTAGGGTTTGTCCAGAATCAGAGTGTCATTATTCAATTTTCTCAAAATGAACTTAACGATTTCTACATTCTCAACATAGGGATACTCATTCCAAATGTCCAAATTCTTGTGTTTGGCTTCTCTCAACCATTTAAATTCATCAAGAGACAAAAAATTTCTTACAGCTCTAATATTATCACTATTGTATTCATCTAAATTGATTGTCCCTTTGATTTGTTCCATTTTCCCTTTCATTCTATGTTGCACACATCAAATTATATGGAAATTCCAAAAACAACTGAAATACCTAATGGATTCAGAGATTCGCCACCGAATTATCTTCACTCCTTCAAAATTCTACTACCAAGTGCTTTCCTTCTTCTCTTCTTTGATGCAAGGTGAAAAATGAGGGTTCCAACTACTTTTTATAACTTCGCATACCTAAATTTTGATGTAATAAATGCTTTTCCCTAGGTATTTTGGATACCCTGTTTTCTCAAACATTGAGAGAAAAATTCTTCTATGGACCTATGATTTCTTTGATTTTCCTTGTGAATTTTTTCCAAAGCCTATGTAGATCATTAACACAAATTTTTGACAATCTTTCATGTTTCGGTACCAGCTACAGACAAGGGAACATATATTTTATTGAAAAACTCCCCCTAGGCCAATGGCTTGAAATTAATTTGGGGAGGAATTACCAGAAGTAGGTTCTGGTACATAACTATTTCCTACATCAGACTCTATCTTTCTTACCCATGTCTTCTTCATCTGATATCTTATTGCATCCATATTCACTTTTCCTTTGTCTTTAACATCTTTCTATGTATTTCTACCTTTGTATATCGAACCTCTTCTATCCACATTTTTGTTTCTCTAGAATCTTGCAATGTGACCATATTTTTTGTAATTGTAGCACACAATATTTCCTTGTCCATACCATTCATTTCATTGATTTTTTCTTGATCTGCATTGGTTAGCAATATACCCAAATCTTCCATAGGTATAACATTCAACATTCCTTCGACTCATAGAGTAGTTTGACATATTTTTGCATTCAATTGACTTATGTCCAAACTTTTTGCAATGAAAACACTGACCAAAAAATGATGAATCTCTTGATTTCATTTTACTTCTACATTGAGCTGCCAAATGACCAAATTCATTGCAAGAAAAATAGTATCCATTAAGATTTTGAGCATTAAGTTGTCTTACCGAATGCCTTTTTGCTTTGTTCATAATATTTTCTTGCCTGAAATTCCTTTGTCCAAATCCAGAACATTCTCCTTTCTCATATCCAAGGCCTCGCTTATCATTTTCATTCTTCTATCCTTGATTTAGCTCATCTAGCTTAATCGAGCTAATATTAAACTTTTCCTTGTATTCATTTGCAGTAGTAAGTTCATCCTTGAGAATAACAATCTATTTTTCAAGTTCTTCTTCATTGTTTCTAGATTTTTGTAGTTCACTTTCCAAATGAATGAATTCTCCATTTACTCTTCTGCATTCATCAAAACAAAATTTTAAAGACTAAGCAAGGTTCTCCTCATTTTTCTTCGTTTCTTCAATCTCCTTAGTTAGATTCATCACTATAGGTTCCATCTCATGTTATACAGTAGCATTGTCTCTACAAAGATTTTCACATTCTTCAATTATTTCCTTTGAGGTTTAATTCAGGTGAACATCGTCCATGATTCTACTCTCTTTTTTCTTAATCTGATCACAAAGATCCTTTCTCTTCTATATGGACTTAACAATCTGATCCTTCAATGTCTGAATGAATCTCTCAGCATCTTTAAGATTCACTCTCAATTCTCTAACTTCTACTTTAGACTGATCAAGATCATCCAGTGCTACCACAAGTTGTTGTTGAAGACTGCTAGAGTCCATTACATTCCAAGATCCACCTCAAGATTCTAAACTTCTTCCAAGGAAATAGGCTCTGATACCAATTGTTGGACTCAAGCGAACACTAAGAGAGGGAGGTGAATCAATGTTCTAAAAATTTAAACTTTATTAATCTGATATTTAAACCATTTCAACATTAAATCAAAGGAAAGATGCAAATACATAAAGTAATCATCCACAACACCAGAACACAAGTATTTTTACGTGGAAACCCTATTAGGGGAAAAACCACAGTGGAGGTCAATCCACAATTTGAGTACTCAAATATAAGTTTTACAAAAATGAATGCACTTGCATTCAGGCTCACTACTCAAAATAGGAAGGATCACTGCCTTACAAAATATTCAGATTAAGACCATCTAAAGGATTTCATTGAAGTAATAGCATCTACTCATGCCTGGTTATAGTTTTGGTTAAGTTCATACATTAGATTTTGGACCTTCTATCTGATTCTGCACTTCACTCTGCTCTACTCTACTCTTCGCATCACAAATCCATACAAAAATGAATTTGTATAACTATCCTTCTGAATTTCACATCACACAATAGAAATATTTTCATCTCACCCATTCACATCATCAAAATGATACAACTGATCTCTTATACATATCCACTACAAAATATTTGATCATTCATATGTCAGCTTTTATAAAACATAAAATATTTTTCAACTGCCGGCTAAATCCACAACTAATTCTTAATTTGCACCATCCATAGTCGGCCATAACGTAGTAGGGACCTAATTAAACATGTTTGAGCAAAAAAAAATTTAACCAATTATACCTTAAACATCTGTAATAATTATATCCACCAAGTCAGCCTTCTAGCATTGATAACCAAAAAATCAATGCAATGGATCTCCTAGATCATACACTAGTAAATGGACACCTAGATAAATCTTGGATAAGATAGTATGAACATAAAAATACCTTTCTCTGAGATCCACAACCAAAATCAATAATCTGGTGAAGTATATAGGTCGATAGATTTGACTATAACCGGATACCCTATTCTTCACTTTCAGCTAGCCCTTTATTCTATCTGTCGATATGGACCAATACTAGACTGTGGACCAGATAAATGACTTAGGTTGCCATCAATAAGAAAACTAGAAGCCATATTCCAATAGTTTCACCCTTTCATAACGCTCATCCCCTGGCAACGCTTGTATCACTTGTTGCCTAAAACTTGACCTTTTAGTGACCATGGTTGCTAGGTATCTCCTCCTACTTAAGGTATCTGCTACTCTATTTTCTTTTCCTTTATATACTCAATTCCAAAATCATATTACTCAAGAACTCCAACCATCATCTCTGACAACCATTCAGGTTGGGTTGAGTAAATATATACTACAATCCTGCATGATCGGTTTTCAGCTCAAAAGGCTTCCCCAAAAGATAGTGCCTCCACATTTGGAGAGCATGTACTATGGAATCCAACTCCAAATCATGTGGCGCATAATTAAATTCATTTTTTTTTAGTTTCCTTGACTCGTATGCCACCACATTTCCTTCTTGTATAAGAACTGCTCCTACACCCTCTCCTGAAGCATCTTTTATCACTGTGAAGTGCCCATTTGGATATTCCATAATCAAGATAGGTGCAAAAGTAAGTTTCACTTTCAATAATTGAAAAGCCTTCTCACATCTGTCACTCCACTAGAATTTCTTTCCTTTCTTTTGAAGTGTGGTGATGGGTGTTTCAATTGTTGAGAACCCCTAGACAAACTTCCTATAATAATCGGCAAGCCCTATAAAGCTTCAAAATTTTGAAATATTCTATGGTGTTGGCCACTCCATAATTTCCTTAATCTTATTTGGGTGCACTGCTATCCCATCAGCTGAAATAACATGTCCCAAATAGTGTACCTCAGTTTGGTAGAATGTACATTTAGATATTTTCCCATAGAGCTTATGGTCCCTCAACCATTGCAACACAATCCTTAGGTGTTTGTCATGCTCTTTTTCTGACTTCGAATATATAAGGATATCATCCAAAAAAACTAGAACAAAGTCATCTAGATAATCTCGGAAGATGTTGTTCATCAAATTCATAAAGGGTGCAAGGGCATTAGTTAGTCTGAATGACAACATCGTGAATTCGTAGTGCTTGTATCTCGTCCTGAAAGAAGTTTTGAAAATATCATCATCCTTTATTCTCAGTTGATGGTATCCCGATCTTAAATTAATTTCTAAGAATACCTTAGCTACTTTCATTTGATCAAACATATCATCAATCCTAGAGAGCAGATACTATTTCTTAATGGTAACCTTATTAAGAATCATGTAATCAATGCACAACCTTAAGGTAACATCCTTATTCTTTACAATTATGGTAGGTGCTCCCCATGGAGACACACTTGGCCTTAAAAAACCTTGATCAAGCAACTCCTGCAACTAGGCCTTCAACTCCTGTAATTCCGAAGTCTTCATTCTATATGGTGCCTTAGACTGAGGCTCAACTCTAGGTAACAAGTCTATTTAGAAATTAAATACTTGCTTAGGAGGGAGTTCAGTTATTTCATCAGGAAAAACATCTTGAAATTCCTTCAAAATAGGATGATAATTAACCAACGACTCTAAGCTATCAAGATCCCTAAATTTTATTGCATAGATCATGCACCCTTTTCTGTGAGCCTTCTTTAGCTGCATGGTAGAGATTTGGCTGAGTTCTAGGGGCCTTTTCAAACCATGAATTTCAACACGGTTACCCTAATCATCAATAAACCTCACTATTTTCTCTTAACAATCAACGATGACCTTATGTTCAGTAAGCCAATTTATTCCCAAGATTACATCATATGACCCCAAAGGTGCTACATACAGATTAACTTGTGTTTCAAAATGAGGAAGCTCAAGTTCACTACAGGCTAGGAATTCCTCCACTATCCTCTCTACCCAATTCCCATACTAAACCATCCAAGAATTAGCCATATATCCCAGTTTTATAGATAATTTAGAAATAACCTAAGGATCTACAAAACACTCTATGGAACCAATATCAATTAAAATGGAAATAGGACATCCAAAAATTTTACCTAATAGCTAAATAGGTGTAGCCTGTTAATTTGCTTGGCGATTATCAACTGCCTCATGAATGTGATGTTGATTCTTGTTCTTCTGATTGTTCCTTTGAGGACACACATTGGAATAGTGCTCACCACCACGTATATAACAACCTCCATGGGGCGCTTTGGGTCTGTCAGAACCATCTCTCTTGTTATTATTTTTATTATTGTAATTATTCCTCTTATTATTGTTTTGGTTCCCATCATGGTGATTCTGCGAATTGTTACCCCTTTTGAGATTCCCGATCAACCTATTATTATTGTTTCCCTAATTGAACTAATTCTAATTATTGTTATTATGATGGTTCCCTTGTGACTTCCTCTTGGCATCCCTATTTTTCTTGTAATTTGCAACTTGCTAGAGCTTCTGCTCCTGCTTGGTAGCTTTCTCAAAAGCCTCATCCATGGTGGAAGGATTATGTATATCAACTCTAGCTCCAATTCGAGCCCTAAGCCTCAGAATGAACTTGCAAACCTGGAACCTCTCATCAAGCTAGTACTCGGTACATATTTGAGAAAATGAGAATATTTCCCAGTGATGCATCACTGTCATTCCTCCCTGAGTGAGAGTCTAGAATTTAGTCATCTTTTTGTCAAAATAGGACTGTGGCAACCACCTTTTTCGAAGAACTGCAAGAATTGTTCCCAAGTCACCTTACCATGCAAGAATTGTTTTTCTACCTTTTTTTTCTCCCACCAAGTGGTATCCTCACTAGTGAGTTGATACGAACCCCATTCAACCTTAGTTTCATTAGACAAATTCCACAAGGAAAAATACTTCGTCCATTTCAATTATTCAAGCTTCTGCCTCGTCTCCAATTGTTTTACCATCAATTTTTTGTGGGGTGACCTTTTTGAGGTCCTTCCCCAAGTCTTCTGCAACTTTTTTTAGCTTACTAGGGTTTTCTTTAGTCTTAGGCTATTCTACATTAGTATTTTCTTCATTTCCTCCAAAGTTCAACCCTTGAGGACCTCTGCACATTTCTTGCTCAAGGTTGTCAATCCTAGCCTCCTGTCAATTCAACTAGGCTAGAATCTAGTCCAACCTATCATTTGTATCACCACGGGACCCACCCACATGATTCTCACATTGATAGGTTCTAAATTCCATAGAGTTATTCTAGAAAACACAACATTAAGCGTAATTAGGCATAGGTCCTAGAGTTTAACTTATACGCTCTGATACCAAAATGTAAAGCATGAATATTTCTACACATTCCTAATAAAGTACATCCATGTTCATTGAACATCACAAATAAGGTAATAGAGATAACATGTGAAAAATAATATCCATAAGTGCTCAATGTGAATTTAATTAAATGAATCACAAATTTTGAATTAAATTTACCACTAAGGGGTGCTATAAATCATCTGTTCCAATGATACATCATCAAGTATACATCAATAAATGAATTCTTCGAATAGAGTTACAATTTATAAATTGGCTAACAACCCATAGAAAAATAATATATGAATCAAAACCATAGCAATAGAACCTCTGAACCTCATCCAACTTGACACCACTAGTCTTCTTGCACTGAGGGCAAGAGTGTGGTTAGGGCACCTTTCCTTCCCAACCATGAAGTACATGACTTCCTCGGGTTGCTTCCTAACTCAAAGAAATCCCTGACCCTACATAGAGAGCCTAACAACCTGTAACAATAAAGTAGGATGATACTCTCGATGCATGCATGTTCTCCTATATGAATTGCTATACTAGAAAACATATTTCTTGCAAGTAGGATGTGACAGAGACATAATAACATAAAATTCCAGGCTTTTAATCCATCTATTTCAAAGGTACATTGCTTGGCCAAGAATAAAATAAACATAAATGGTAGGTTTATGAAAAGGATAAACTACCATCTTTGTGTGCCCACATTTGACATCTTGTCCCAAAAGTTTCTCATAAAAGATGAATAATACATAATTTCACAAGGAAAACATATAGTTGAAATATTTACAATTTTTAAGAAAAACTCATGATATTACTGAAGTCCACTATTTGATTTCATACATGAAGATCTTTTCCACATCAATTTTTATAGTTTGCATTGTTTGGCCTTATTCAATATACTTGCATTTTGAAGGCGTTCAGTAATTTAATTCGGATACTTGACTATCTACTTGATTTCAAAACATTACATAACTCATTCATATGTTCCAATGGTTAAAGATAGAAAATTTGCAATAGTGAAAGAATTATTCCCAAGTAGAAGCACATTTGTTTTAAGAAAAGGAGAATAATCAATTGCATGGTTATCCTAGTCTTAGGAATACACAATTGTATACATAGATATATCATTTAAAACAACAAGTTTAAATAGTATAATTCATACTTCTATCATCTACTCTTTCAATGTGCTTGCAATTGTTTTAGATATAAACATAAAGAAAAGAATGGAAAATTGTATTTATAGCTGAAGCTTATACATTCTAACAACTACATGCATGTATTTCTCTGCCTCCTTACAATTGTTTTTACATATATAGTTTAATATATATGAGTATATATATATATATATGTGTGTATATGTATATAAATATATACATATATATATTCACATGGGTTTTACATTCAATTTCTTTTAAAAATCCCTTATAGCCCAAGAGGTTTATAAACCAACAACATATTTAAGATAAAACAAATATATACACAGAAATTTATATACATTTATGGAATGAGTAAAATTATCACATACATATATACATATATATATAAGTAGATATATATATATATGTATATATATATATATATTAAAGAAATACATATATATCTAATTGTTTTGAAGGTACATATTCATAGATTTATTGACAAAAAGTACTCAGATGGAAGAATCTTTTCATTACATACTAAAATGTACATTCAATGAAAAAATTATATATATACAAATAAATACACACACACACATATATATATATAAATTTATTTATTTTTTATAAAAGGTTTAAAATGAAGTTTGATTGACTTGGATTAAATAGGGTTGCACATAGGTTATAGGTTGTGCATCCAATGGCATGGGCTGGTCGACAACCCTCCCCATGGAAGGGTGCACTGCATGTGGGGCAGTGCTCCCTCCATAGGTCGTGGCCTGTGGAGGGCATTGCCTCCTTAGTAGCCACCTTCCCGTTCATGGGAGGCTCAGCCGAGGGCTATTCCCTCCCAACACTTGCAAATAATAATTTGTATTTAAATTTAAATGATTTTCAAACACCAGTATTTTGGTATAAATACTTTCACATATAATATATATATGTATATATATATGTATGTATATATATATATATATATATAATTTCACAAATACAAGTATTTTATATAAAAAGATAATAGCACTTAGGCAAAGCATTTACTCATTTTCTCAGAGAAATAAATTTGAATTTCATCATTAAACCAAATTTGCAGCCAATTATCAGAGTAAATACACTAACACAAATAGTATATAACCTGATAGGTTTTTAAAAGTTCAGCTATGCACCAGTTTTGTTCAAAATTTCTGGAAAACTCGTTCAAATGGGGAAATTTCACTTTCCACACATAGCAAGTTTTCTCACATATTAAATTTAAATTGAAATGGATAAAGATTAAAAACCTGAATTTTGCTTTCCTTTGAATTTGGTTGTTAAAAGCCCCCAACAACAAAATTTCCTTTCCTCCCTGATTCTTCTTGTATCCTCTTTCCCCTTCCTTCCAAAATCTTATTTTGCAATCCTACAAAAAAAGAAAACCCTTTCATGCACCCATTCTTTTTATTTTTGCAGAGAAACAAGAAGATTTTAAAAACAATTGTATTTTCTCGTTACTCCATTTCTCATTTTAAAGATTTATTTTCATTTCTCGAGACCTAATCTTGAAAATAGAGAATTAAATAAAATTTATTTCATGCACAACTTTTATCCTTAATTTAATAATTAATCCTATTTTAATTACAATTCATCATTTTTTTGAAAAACAAATATTTGAATAAACTATTATATTTGCAGTCAATATTGAAACATTAGCATGGAAATTAACACTAGTTGCAATCCAAATGATTACTTTATATAACACAACTTATCATTTAATTGCATATATATATATTTAATTAAACTAAAATTAATTCCTTAATTATTTTAATTGCATATATATAAATATAAAATTAACCATTTTAAAAATACTAACAGTAAAACAATCATCCAAGCCAAACTGCTAAATGTGTCTATATGACACTAAATGCTTTATGTGTGATCAAGAGAATCATTCCTGATTTACCCTACCAAGAAGATAACCTCCTCTACCTTAGCCACACCCTTGGTCTTCGACAACCTACAGCTAAAGTACACTCAGGAAACAAAGATGAGATTAGTATCTAGATAGAATATAATTGAATCAACATAACTCATAAGATCAAAATTCATTAATTCTAAATATCACCTTTCTACTTTGTGTCGTTTGCAAAATAAAATGATATTGCATTCATTAAAACTTTTCATAAATTAAAACCTCATTTTCATATTTCATTCCCCAAAACACCACATTAATTATCATTTAATATATTACACACATGCATATTCAGTCATAAAGAAAAACCACATAAAGAAAAAGTAGGCATCACCAAAATTAGAGACGTGATAATCACCCTCTCCACAGAAAGCTATGCATAGCTTATGAAAATTTGAGGATTTATGTCTCACTCAAGGGAGTCATGTGGTAACGGAAAAAGTATGCCTTTTCCTTGATTGATCTAGGGAATAATTAATGATGAATTGGACCTGATATTGCCTTGATCTAGTGTTGTGATGAGTTTTAAACATCCACATTAGGTTTTGGGCCCTTCTAAGCTATATAAACTTAACTTTCCCTAATCTAATGTTTTAAAGTGTATTTAGGGGCACCTTCATATTAAATTTAGGAGTCTTGTAAATTAAGTGGACCTAATCCAGTGTTGTAATGTGTTCTACACATTCACATTGGATATAGGGCCCTTTTTTTCTAAATTGGCCTATTTTTATGTTAATTTAATTTTGTAAAGTATATTTATTTATACTTTCATTTTTTGTTTTTTCCTCTTTCATTTATGACCTTTATATCATCATTAATAGGCCCCTATGACCCTATATTATGCATCCCAAGGAATATGTTAATCAAAAACCTGACAATATCAACAAATAAGCTTAATTTATAGAGTCCTCGATGCATTAGCAATCAAAATAGGTTCGATGGGACCCATTCGCCACTTTGGGTGAGTGAGTCACATCCTAGTGGGACCCATTTGGCCTATTTTCAAGGTTTTGAGTAGGATAAAGTGGGTTCTAAGTTCAAATGTCATGTATGTCGGCCTTTACGATCTAATGTACAGGATATTAGATGGATTGCCTATATAAATGAGCTTTTAAATAATCATTTCATCAAGAATTTATGATATAAAGTCTATAATTCAAAAGTTAGGCATTCCAAGACTTGACAAGATCATCTAGAGATCATTCAAGATCACTTCTAAGGCATTCAAGGGTAGAATCCTTCACCAATTTTTGTATAAATTCAAGATCCATCATCATGTCAAGAATCAAGCATGTTATTGAGCTAGTGTTGTGATGTAACATTGGAGATCCAAGATCAAGAATTGTTCTACACCTATTGTCAAGATCAAGATCTACATCCTTCATGTCCATTTCATGTTGAGTTGCAGGTTTACAAGGCATCATCTACAATGCATCATTCAAGGTATCATTATCCATGATTCATGTTCTTTGTTTCATGTTTCATTCCTTCATTTCATTGTCTCATCATTTAGTTTAATTACCTACATGGGGTTTAACCAAGGAAAACCCCTATTCCCTAACAATCAACACTTTTTCTCTCCCTCTTTGTGTAATTGTCAATTTAGGTGCTTTGAAGACTTGAAGACCATTGAATATTAGGTTACAAGATTGGAGAAAGTTGTTGGAGTTGTCTCCCTATTTGTAAGGTTGCAATCTTCACCAAAAAGTCACCTACAACATCGAAATAAAGGTTTCATATACAAAAAAAAAGAGGAATAGAAAGAGAAGACATTGAAGACCAGATTTATATTTTAAAGCTCCAAAAAACCCTAACTGGACTCATTCACCCATATTGCTGAATGAGTCCCATTTTAGGTCAATTTTTAGATTTTTACAGTTTCAGATAACCTTTTCCTAGAAACGTATTCCTATGCAAAAAACCAGATCTAGGATTGATTCACCCAGATTGGTGAGTGAGTCCTAGTAGGCAAAAACTTTAGGATCAATAAAATTTCTAGTCTTCATTCAAGCCTCTACAAGTTTTCAAGTGCACACTTCTAGTTTTACAAATTTTTGTTCTAGTTTATATGCATTTCTAGGTCATTTTTTAAATTTTTATGCATCACTAGGTTTAGACATTACAAGTTGCATTTCATTTGTCTTTCCAATTCAGTAATTGGTGGTGAAACCCTCATTAGCTTATAATCAGCCCCTACGACAGCCCTATTGCAAGATATATTTCTTCTTTGCATTAAGATATCTAGGGTTATCCTTGAATGTAGTAGGTGAAAAGTGGGTATGCTCAATGTCCTAAGTCAAATGATAGCATCTAAACACCATTTTTCATATACCACAAGCTGTATGGTGGTAATATATAGGGTACGATGCACATCCCTTGCACTAAACTAGTCTATGTTTGAAGGTTCTCTAGGATACTATTGATCATAAAAGCTTGTACCTCTCCAAAATTCTTATGGGAAACTTAGCAAGTGGGGGACTAATTTGCACCTCATTGAATACCTCTGATATTTTACAGAAAGAAAAATCTTCTTTGTGTTGGGAGAAAAAGGTAGAAGGAAATATAAACAAAAACATCAAAATGGAAATGTGCCAAAGCTTTTACAATATTTCAAACCTCAACTTATATCCTATAAATAATATAATAGACACATAATGCCACAAACCCTCCGTTGTTGGGAAGAGAATGAACAAAAAAGGCTAAGTAAGAGAATATTTTTGTCTTTCAAATCTCTTCATGGTAAGCATCCATCAAGGTCTGATCAAACATAAGAGAGTTTCAAAATTTAATAGAAATACCTAGAAATTGCAGAAAAAGCCTTCCTGTTTTTACGACATAATATGTAAAACAATAATTCTTAAAGAAAGAAAAAAAGTTCAAAATACATAATCCAATTTCTCAAAGCTATCATTCAACATAGAAGCTTACAACATGAAAATTAGCTACCCAAACTATCAAAGTAAGCTTGACACGGTGTTTTTAACATGAATGAAAACACAAAGAAGGAACTTGATAAAGGCCATAACATGCACAATTTCAAAGATTTATTCTAAATAGATCGAACTTCAATATTAAATCAGCTAAAAAACAAAGGTCAGATGTTAATCCAATGATAGAATGAGTTAACAATATATAAAATTCTAGAGAATAGCAGTCTTCTATCAACTATCAATTTATGAAAAATATCTCTAAAAGCTAAGAAAAGATAAATAACTTGTGAAACTAACTTCTGGAAAAACTAAAACTCTAAAAACATTTTTGCATATTTTACTGACCCCTATATATAGCTTGAAGAAGAGAACATTGCCATCAACATTCTAGAAATAGAAGCTGCCAGATTCTTGCACTTGATAGCCCAAGATCTAATCTTGGATCTTTATTAGATCGTAGTAATCTTTTCTCATTAAGTCCCAATTGCTTCATTAATGACATATATTTTAGTAAAGATTACAAACTAAAAACAATTGAATCTTAAAAAACCTAGAAAAAATCTGATTGATCAACCATACAAATTGATGGTGATGACTCAAAGGTTCCACCCTGAAGACAAGACATCCATCACCTTCCAAGGAATTTTTCATGAAGAGACCCTTTTGCAAAAAAAAACAAACTGCTTGGACAAATAGATGACATGTCGAGCGGGCGGGCAATCTCAAAACTAAGAGGAAGGACTTGAAAAAACCATGGCATGATGACACATGTTTCATCTCGTATCTGAAGAGAAAAGTGATATATAAAAGTTGTGTAGCCATTGCATGGCACATTGCTCACTTTTCAGAGTAGTCTTCCTTTCATTAAGTGTGGACTGAAGCTACAAAGGTAAAAGCCAAAAACCCAAAAGATTTAAAACGAAGAAAAAATTTCTATACAGTTTTGGAACCTCATAGGGGGCCTTCACTTGTGGAGGGATGAACCTAGAGCTCTAGAAACTCTTGAAGTTTAATGAAGGAAAAATGTTGTACTTCTGAATCTAAATCACTAGGTTGGCTGAGATTGTGAAGGATCTCGTACGCTTGATCCAACTCAAAAACTTCTTTAAAAGAAACGAATCGCCATCTAGATGAAACAACCCAAAGATGATAATAGAGTTGAGAAAGAGGGATAATTTCCTTCTTGATTTCATTTGCAATGGGTGATGAACTTATACTTGGGAGTTTTGTAGAAGTCCAAACCTTATGCCTGATTTCATCTGTGATTTGTTTGACCAATAATGCGTCTCCATTTGGTGAGAAAAGGGAAGGAAAACCAAAATCAAGTAGAACATTGAAATCCTTTTTTATTTAATCAAGCCTTTTATTCAACACTGCTTGGTATTCCTTGATCTTTTTTGTGACCTTGTAGCAATTGACGAACTCACTTGCCTTCCTTGAGGCAGCCCTTCGATCCAAGATTTATTTGCCTCTTAGAGCTTCGTTAGTGGCTTTGCATAGCCTAGAAATCAATTTCTCTGACTCTACAACTCGGGGAGCATAAATCTACAAAATTTGGTCAGCCAATAAGCCAACCTTCTCATTTAATTCTTGAGCATCCCTTAAAACCTGTAAGACTAGTTTGAGAATGGCAACCGCAACTATGATCCTTTTCCAATGCATTGATATCAATCTTTTCAAGATCGGGAGGGTCCTAGATCCTTGCAAAAAAACTAATTCCTAATGGAATTGAACTTTCGTTGCTCTTATTCTTTCCTCCATCCAATTCTTCTCCCTTGGTGGGCATCTATAAGTTTGGAGTTCAACCTTTTGACCTATTGGTCATGAGCTTGCAAAGTGGATTCGATCTCATGTTTCTCTTGTCTCGCCCATTTTTTTTTTGCTTAGTATTTTCTTAGATATCGAACGTCTGAGATCACACACTATCTAGCTCTTTCTATATGTTTTCTTGAATACATTTATGCTCTGTATTGGTTTGGCATTCAACAATAAGCTCAACCATTAACTTTTCTATCTCGACATAAAGTTGGACTTGTTCACCTTGGCCTTTATTAAGAAACTTAGTTGATTCTCCTTGCTAATCTTGTATTTGTCTTATGCGGGCCATCTCAATGTCCCTACCCTTGATATCCACTTCCAGCCTGCTCACAGTTTCTTTCACATTTTCTAGCTCAACCTTACGCTTCTTTAATTTCTTTTCTAGTTTCTCATAATCAGTATAGACCACTTTCTAGGCGGCCTTAGCTAGAACCACCTTATCATGTAGGTGAGTTTCATTTAAATCTAGGCCAATAGCCCTAATGTCGTAATCTTCCATTTGCATTTCTCTCTCGAGCTTGGATATTAGAGGCTTCATGGTAGCAATCAATAGGGAGTTTTTCTCTCCATTGCAGCAAGCCTCAATCTTCTTAGTATCTAGTTGCACCACGCTTTTAAGCTGCCACTTTTGCTTTATATCTTGTCGGGCCTGCTTTGTTGCATTGAAATGACCTCAGAGACTTTGTGGAGTGTCAATTCTTTGTGCAGCAATGGAATCACTTAGAGGGAGACTAAATAGGGTGATGGAAGGGGAAACCTTGATGCCTTTCCCTTGTTGGGCTTCTAAGGTTGGAGAGTGTAGAGTGGGATCTCTTCTTCTTCAATCTCCTATTCGGTCTTAGGATTACTATCCTCAGTGTTACCCTTCATTTCATAAGTTTCATAAAACTTTTTATCATGTGGTTGGAGCTCTCCATACATGGCATTGAGGCACCTCATTCCCTATCGAAACCTCCAAAAGTCTACCCTCTTTCTATTTGACCACCCTAGGCACTTTAACTATGTATTTAGAGACCTATCTATCAAAAGGCTAGGGTGATATTTCACCGTCTTAACATAAAAGTCAAGCCACGATGGCCAGAAGAATGGTATACAAGCCAAGTCAATGTACAATTCTCACTTCTCTTCACTTGGTTTCCTTCTTGATTCAAAATACTCCCATCTATAATGTTTCAAATTTGGGAGGTGCATTGTCAGATTATAATCCCATGTGTTACAAATGAGAACCAGGCCCAAGTGCGCTAATTTATTTGTAAGCACATCTTGTGCCCTTCTTTTCGTCAATGTCACCTAGTTGTTGGCGATATCGAGAGGAGTCAGGTAAAGATCTATATTGTGCATTATAATGTTGTAGATGTTGTCAAACATAGTTAACTAACGACATGCCTCCAAAGAAAAAACCCTATCTATTACAAAATTGGGGAGCCTGAAAGGCTCCTTGACAAAACCATGAAATATGATGAATCTGAATTCATCTCCCATAAAATAATCCACTAGGGTCTATGAGGTCTTCATTGATTTCAAGACCTCAAGAGAGAAACATCTTGGAAGGCATGGGGACAAATATAGGAGCATTGGCCTCATAAAATTTTCCACAAACCACTAATAACCCCATGTCTTTGAAAGTACATGGGTCTAGATTGAAATTGGCCGGTATGACCCCTTTACCTCAAACTTAAATAATGACACATGCCTTTCAAGAAACTTAGAGTTTTGGTGTAAAATTAGATGTAGCAGAAAAAAAGAGTACCTAAATTTGCATTTAGTGTCATAATTCCTTAACTTTTCCAACATATTTTCTGCTATTGGGTATGTGCAGGATCATGATGGGCCAAAAAGTGGCGATATGTAAGTGATATGATGGCCCATGTGGCTGACGACTTTATTATTACCCAAAATTGATGAAACAAAAAGGGTTTTTAAAGGATATTCTCAGCTTTCCACCAATATAAATTATGCTTTACTTTCAATTTAATAAATAATAATTATTTATTTTCTATTTGAATTATGACTAAAGTCTTGATTGATAGGTTGATTGAAAAAAATATATAGCTTTCAAACGATATCATATTTTTCGAATCCAAAAAATGCATCACATTTTATGCTTCACATACTATAGGATTAAAAAAAAATCATGAAGTTTTGACCAAGTTACAGTGGTCAGACATATGAGTTTTTATATTTTTTAAAAGTTGTAATAAAAAATTCATAATTAATTATTTACTCAGAAAAAAATTACAAAAAAATATGTATCACATCGAGACATGAGTCCTCTACTTATATCTAAAATCTTATAATGTTTTTTATCATTTTATTGTGGTTAGGGTGGTTAGACAATAACCTACTTCTTATTTTTTCCCTGAAATTTAAGTACTACTACATTGAAATTTCAAATTTTCACTAAATAGATTTTTATTTTTTTTAAATAAACCTAGTAGTTTAGAAACTACATTCAATTTTCTACAGATTCTATTCTTACATATTTTTTAAATAATATAGATAACTTATTCAAAATTTTACGTCAAGTTTCCTAACTCTGATTTTTTGAATTTTCATTGCCACTTAAGGGCCTATTTTTTCCATGATGATCCTGCACATACCCTATTATTTATGAGAAATCATAATATTCTGGCTCTTTTCTTTCTTTAGCATAAATCCCAAACCCATCTAAAAAGTATGAACCTCTCTATCATCATCAAGACCATAGATATAGACCAACATTGCAAAAATGACCTGAAGATCTGCTTTGAATCTCTTGCATGATATAGGGAAAAGGATTTTACCTCCTTCCAACCTCTCCTCAATCGCATCTTCATAAAAGGCTAATTTCCTAGTTCTAGTGTCTCAAAACTCTTCCATAACTTCCAGTTTGAAACTCTCGGTAGGCCAGCCTAAAGGGATACATAATATATCCTATATAGCTAGTGCATTGATAATAACCCTTATTCTACTACCAACTATAACCCCTTTTTCTTTGTTGAACCTCCAAGCACATGCATCGACTACCTCTGGGCATGAGTGTAAAGCATGAAACATAAATTGTGGCAAATCAAAATTCCAAAAATGTGAAGCAAAACCTTCTATGCCCCCATGTTTCATTATTCTTTGGAAAGCTCCTTCCCTTAGTCTTTTGGGATTCACCACTACCTTTGGGTCAAAATTGTTGTTTGCGATGTCTAGCATGACCTCTTTCTTCACAGGGTTGCCTGCCTCTACTTGTTTAGAATAGGAAATATGCCATTCTTCAAGTGTTGGTGCATTTGCGAATGATTCTCTCCCAAAGACATCGACATCGCTTGGTTTTTTAGATGAGGTTTCATCTCTTCTTCCAGAAGTTGATGCTTTTGCCATTGTTGCACCTCAAAAATTTGTAGAGCTTCCTTAGAGAAATGGCTACTTGTGTTTTTCTACTTAGAAAAAATTGCTTTTAGGTGCATTCAATACATTTTGCACGTACATGCATCAAAATACTATTGTTACCTTCTGGATTACTAAATGATGCTACCAATGTGATACGTCTAGATTTGGCATCTATATCCCTCGAGAATGCAAAAATCACCACAAGAATGGAATTAGTACATTCTCCTCGCTGCCTCTTTCACAAATAAGCTTTATATTTTTGGAAGGCATTCTTTTAGCTATGGGAAACATGCATAAGTAGTGTAAGGTACTTCGAAAAGACATACTTATTTAGCTTTTCCAGGGCTTAGTGCGTTAATTAACATATTTTTGCGTAAATAAGAAAACTTGTGTTGATGATGGCAATGGACACATGGCAGTGATCAACATATGCGAACATTTACTCCCAATTCCCAAATTTAATTCTCTAGGCATAATGACCAATTTTTCGTACGATTCATCTCTCACCCTCCAATTTCTTTTATATTTTTCATCGTCGTCCGATGGGAGATGAATTTTCCATTGGTCGAGCTCATCAGCACACCCTTTTTCTATAAATAGCTAGCCTACCTTAGTGAAATATTCACTTTGAAAATCTCTTTTAGTTAGCAATCATTCCTCATAGTATCCCATTCTGCTAGCTTTAGCATGTTCGCTATCATGTCATCAGCCCTAAGCAATCCCATTCGGCTCATGGAACGAAGGCCACAATACTCCTTCATGATTAAAATTACTAGTGACTGAATTGGTGAAGAAGAATGGCCACCTCATTGTTGTGGCATTCAAGTGGGTGCTCGGCAAGGACTATGTGAAGGAGGAGAACTAGCCGCACTATAACTCCAATGTCATTTTTCGCTTTGTGACCTCCATTCTCAACTTGGATATATCCAAGCATTGGATAATTGCACCATTTCATGCCATGCTTGAATCTCTATATTTGCGTGGGCTTGGTGAAATTCTACAAGTGGTTATCCCTGGTGGTGGTATTCTGAGTGCCATGGACCTTTGTAGGCATGTCGACTATGGGGAGGACATGGTTTGGTTGCCTTTGCTTATTGACTTTCAAACCATGGACCTCAAGAGGAATCACTTGTTGTCTTGCCCTATGATCAATTTCCTCTTGAGGGAGTTTGGCATGGAGTGGATTCCCAAGCTGGACTAGAAAAAATATTTCAAGTTTCTGGTGTATAGTTGTGGGAATGAGGACGAAGGTCCTCGGTATGTAGAGCTTGCCCGTGTTGTGTTGACCCCCTTTCCCTTTTGTTGAAGAAGAAGAAGAATAAGAACCTGAATAACTATAGTTTTGACTGTGTAGCAATGGCTTGGAGACTTTAATTTCATTGTCTTTTTAATGTGCCTCCTCCTTTTTGACTTTTTTTCACTATAATCTTTTTTGGGTTTGCTCTAAAAAGTTTCAAGCTTCTTGGAGCCTTAGGCTTATACTATATATTTTGTAAATTTAAAATACATAATATATATAATACCTTTTTGCTTCCTCTTTTTTTATTCTAATGGCTTATTCACAAAACTATTAAAACGTATTTTATAAAAAAAATTACAAATGATACATAACTGTAAATTTTATTAAAAGAAAACGTGTACTTTAATGGAGTAATTTCAGATGAATACCGTTTATAGATATATCAAAAAATATTTCCTTCCATATCTTCAAGTTCATATGCATTATTTTCCTTGCATGTGCTGATGCGGAAGGGGCCCTTCATTAGGGCTTCAAATTTTGCATGTTTCTTTGGTTTTGTAGCGTGCTCATCGTACTTTAACACTAAGCTCCTCTCCTTGAAATTTGGGTTGGAGGCCTTTTTGTAAAACCACCATTTAACTATTTGTTGGTGACCAATCATGGCTTTAGAGGCTTTTTCCAATTTTTCTTCAAGGTTTAGGAGTTGTGGCAACCTTACTTCCATCCCACTTCTTTGTTCGATTTTTGAAGCCTTTATTTGTTGTAATGTCAGGATTTTTATAGAAATAGGTAAAAACACCTCCTTTCTGTATACTATCTCATAAGGAGAAGCCTTCAAGATTTATTTGGGTGTTATTCTATTAGCCCATAGAGTGGCTCGCAGGTGCCTATGCCACTCCCTTTTCCTTTCTAACCCGATGTGTTCAATTAACCTAATTAGGTTATTGTGGGTTGATTATGCTAACCTGTTTCCTTGTGGGTAATAATTTGATGAAGTCTATAGGTAGACCACATGCTTGAGAGTTAAATTTTGACATTCCAAATCACACGAAAGCTCATGCATTGTCAGATATGATGGTTTTTGGTGAACCAAACCTCGCCACCAACTCTTCAAGAAAGTTGACAATTTTGACTTTTGTAGAATTTTTTAGAGCATTGGATTTCATCCATCTTGTAAAATAGTTAGTTGCCATAAGTATCCAGTTATGGCCTATGTTGGAAATGGGATTTATCATTCTGACAAAATATAAACCCCATTGATCAAAGGGTTCCTCATTTATAATCGAGTTCAAGGGCATGTCATAATTCTGCCACTTGCCAACAAAATATTGGCACTGAGTGCATTTTCGCACCAAATGATGTGCCTCAAAGAACATAGAAGTCGAGTAATATCCTACCCACATTATTTTTAAAGTGGTAGACTTGGTGGAGCAATGCCCACCCTTAGGACTACTATGAAATTCATTCAAAACTCTTTCCACCTATGACTTATTTAAGCATCGGAGCAAGACACCATCATAATTTATTTTAAACAAGATGCCTTCAATTAGTACATACCTAGTGCCTTGCAATCGATACTATCACCTTTTATGAGGAAAATTTTGGTTGGGTTCCACCCCTTTTGCATATAAAGGGTTTGATGCATCACCCACGACTCATTTGATTCAAACTTATTTGTGTAGACTTGATCGGTTTCTTCCTTCGCTAAGGGGCTCAATTCCTATGTAAGATATTTGTACATACCTCTTCCCTAAACCATCTTGGTTGGTCTAATATCTACATCATATTCTAAGATCCTTGTGATCTAGTTGGCTCTTTTCTTAATTATTTCACCTTCAGTGATATACTCTCAAACACTGGGATGGGCAACGAGAATGGTAATTTTGTTGGCCGATACCAGGTGTTTGAATTTATATAAGCTCTTAATAATAGAAAAATCCTACTTTTTGACATAGTTGTACTTGGCCTCATATCCTTTTAGAGTCTTGGAGTGGAATGCGATGGGATGCTCTCCACTATTTCCTTCACTCTTTTGAGTAAGAATCGAAGCTATGTTGTACTAGCCATTGTAGAAATAGAGCAATAAATCCTTGGAGAATTCTAGGTTAGAAAACACTAGGGCTATGGAGATGGCCACCTTTATCCACTTGAAAGCTATCTTTCCTTCAGGGGTCCATTTGAATATTAGATTCTTTTCAAGAATCATCGTAACGAGTCTCATGATGCCTGCAAATTCTGAAATGAATCGACTACCAAAATTAATATTCTCCAAAAAGGACTATAGATCCTTTTGGTTGACTAGAAGTGGAAACTCCATTATAGATTTCACCCTTTCTGGATCTATCACTATTCCTTCCTTTGATACCACAAAACCAAGTAGCTTGCCTTGGGGTGCCCTGAAAACACATTTTTTTGGATTTAAGGAAATCTCAAACTGTTGACACTTCTGGAAAACCTTCTCCAGATGATCAAATTGATCATCCTTTGATTTTGAAAATACCTTTGGTTCATCTAGATATATTAAAATAATCTGATTAATTAAACCTTTGAAAGTGATATCCATCACTCGCTAAAAATTTGCACTAGCATTGGAGAGTTTGAAGGGAATTTTTGAGTATGCGAACGTTCCCCACTTAGTGATGAATGTCATCTTATGTTGATCTCTTTTTTTGACATATACCTAGTTATATCATAAAAAACCATCGAGCAAAGATAACATTTCCAACTTGGCCACAGTCTATAGAATCTACTCCATTGATGGCAAAGGGTAATGATCTTTCAGTGAGGCTTTGTTCAAGTTCTTGAAGTCTACATAGAGCTGAATATTGACATTATTTTTCTGAACTAGCACTAGATTAGGAGCCTAGGTAGAATTCTTAATAGAGTATATGATCCTTGATTTGATTAATTTGGTGAGTTCTTTGGCCATTAATGCTTCAACCTTTAGATTGATTGGCCTTTGTTTTTTTCGAACATACATCGAACTATTGTCTAAGTCAATAGTGTGTTGTATTATGTCGAGATTGTATCCTATGAGATCATCATAGGTCCAAGATATGACCCCATCATACCTCGAACATATCCCTTTTAATCTTTCTTTGTCTCTCAGGTAACATCCCTACTGACTTTTAATTTTTTTCCATTTCTAACATCGAGATCTTCATAGTCTTTCTCATCAGTTATGAACCTTTGTTTTTTATTTCTTGCATCCTCATGATCGAAAATATTTTTAAGAGAGATCAAACCTCGAGGATTCTTGTTTCCTTTCAACTAGATTACTTTCCCTTCAAAGGTCCCAACTTTAGGCTATGAATGGTCAAGAGCCTTTCCTGATTTTTGTAAAAAAGTGGCGATTTGAACATCATCCTCAAATACTTCCCAGTTCTTATCATTGTTAGGTATTTCTAGTCAAACGATGATATGTACTACATTATGCTTTATTGCTGATTTGAAAAATGGTTTAAACTTTGAACCGATCGAAGCCATCTAATCAACAATCTCATTCTGAGAATGCAGGATAACCTGAATGTTAGAAGCCTCAAAATTCTCAATCAGATCCCATATTATGTGTCTATATGACATCATTCTTATATTTTTGGTAGCCGCTTGCCTACTGATTTGGCTCACAACCAACTCTAAATCTCTAAATGCCTGTATTCTCTTTATGCCCATCTATTATGTGAGGAATAAACCATGGAGCAAGGCTTGATATTATGCATCACTATTTGAGCATGGAGATTGGAAATGAAAAGCCGTGAGGGTTTCTGACCCTATCAAGAATACTAGTCAAACACATGCTCTAGAACTAGCCTTGCATTTGGTGCCATCAAAATATAATGTCCAAAGACTATTGTCACCCTCAAGATTATGCTCTTCTTGTTTTTTTACCAACTTGGGGAAAACTTGATCATCATCGAAGATCACATAGGTTCCTAACCTGATAGAATGAAATTTTCTATACGATTCAAATCAATGAATTGGTTGAGGAGGACCTCCTCTTTGGGGGTTCGATCACTCGTATCTTCCTCATCTTCCAACATCTCCACACAGTACTTCTCTCTTTGTGAGAATGATGTATGCGCTACTTCAAAGCATAGGAAAGCATTATCTGCTATGTGTTCCAGATGCAAATATTCGGATAGGATCTTCATCTTTTCCCCATGCTTGGTTCATAATATCAAGTGAGACCAATCAAGCGCTAAATATCCAACAACCTTTGTTGTAAAATCCCTTGAGAGGCACATCCGAGATACTAGGGGAATGTCTATCACAACTACCTCTTGTGTGACCATTTGGCTTGGACATGAGAAGAGATTCAAAGATAGATCCTTGATATTACTAATGGTTAGAACTTTCTTCCCATCTAATTGCATGATTCCTTTCTCAAGAGGCTCATATTCAAGTTTCAGGGTGTCGACCACTTGTTTAGGCTTGATTTTTGTACTTTCTCTCAAATCGATCATATTATTATGTAAAATTTTATCTCCCACAATAAGTGTTAAAAATAAAGGTGTGGTCTTTTAGCTTTCTTACCTCTTTCCCTTTTGCATTATCGATGACATTCACATAAGCTATGGTTTTTGAAATTTGGGGTCCTGATGCAAGTCTTTTGTTTTTATTTTGATCATGTGATTGAGTCATCTTTGTCTGTGGAATTTTTCTTCTTTTTTAATGCTTCCTAGAGCAACATATTTTATTCAAGAAAGGATATTACACCCCATAGGGACACGTTGGTAGGTGCCTTCTTTAGTTTTTTGACTAGGTTGAGTGTTATGAGGGGTGGGGTCTTTGTTTTGAATGGTGGTATCTCCCTTATCGTCGAGAGGAGCCAATCCGACACAAGAAGACTTGATGTTTTTTCCATCTCCTCTAGGAATGATAGAATACATGACTATGAAATAGGTTAGGTGATGGCTTGTGGAGCTTTCTTTTCTTAGAGTTGTAGTTGACGTATCTGTAGACATGACAAAGCTTGTTGTACGTACTCTCCAGTGAGCCTTCTTTTAGACCTCATATTGTAGTCTGACTCTACTTGTGGGGCACTAGTCATCGAAGCTCCATTCACAAATACTGCATCGTCTTCCTCCATCCATGAGAAAAGTGCTTGGTCTAGTGTGATATCCAAATCTTTTTCTAAAGACATTCCTTGTGTTTGTGCTCAGAAGTGGGCATTCTCCATTTCTATAGATTGATATTCTTCCATACTTGGGAACATGCCTTGTCTCCTTTGATTTTCTATTTTCTATTGTAGGTTTCCCCTCATGAAATTTTGGGGCATATGAATATCATTACATAGGAAAACCATGTGTTCTCGTCCTCCGCCAAGTTATTGTAGCCTCGCACTAAATCCTTTCTTGGACTGCTATTGATGGCTTGAAGCAACATGGTGACTAGGACTATTTGGTTTGTGGATGTCAGTTGCTGACCTCCCCCCTTTGAAGCTCCCTAGTATACATTCTATTGGTAAGATGGACTTCCTCCTTGGTAGCTCTATGTGGTTTTCTTTGGGGGTTCTGCTTGCTATTGTCATATGAGGACTAGCTAATTAGAAAATGACTACATGAGACTCTTCATATCATTGATGTCCATCACTAGTGAAGAAGAACCTGATATGCCTAGTTGTCCAGAAAAATATACGTACATAGATGGTGGTGCAACCGATGGGGTTGCTTGTGAAGCAAAGGTGCTTGGAGTAATTTATTCCCTAGGACCACTAGAGATATTTGCAAACACTGGCATTGTCAGGCATGGGAAAAGCTTCCTAACATCAATTAGACTATTCTCTGCATGCACAGCCAAATTGTATGCGTCAAACACATTATCTCCTCCAATAGAGGCTATCATGACATTGATGTCTAAATTTAAATCATCAAGTAAAATATAAATACCACCATGACTAGAGGTCAAGCAGTCATAGGAATTCTTTTATAGGTTTTGTGGAATGTGGTGTTGAAGTTTCTCATGGCTTCCTATAGGGCCCTTTTGATGGTGATTAATTGATGCAGTAGTGAGGAGCGATCTCCTTTTTCAGAGAGGCATTCAAATAAACTCTTTGAGTTGATCCCAAGAGCAAATAGAACTAGAAACTAGAGATCTATACTAATCATGAGCATTTCCCTTAAAAGACACAACCAATAACCTAAGAGAAATATTTTCCTCCACTATGTTATGTACTTTTCATACCTCTTCTATATCTTGGAGATGTTTAGAGGGGGTTTTAAAATCTTCCTCAAAAAATTTTTGGATGTCTTTGATGGAATTGGCAAGTATGGCAGGTTATATGTCTCGGGGCATAGGCAATTGTAGCGGACATCCACTATCCCAAGTTATAAAATTTCTTTTGAGTGGGGGTAGCTATATTGGCCATTGCAAACAGATTCCTAAAAATTGAGTATATGGGTATTCTAATTTGAAAGGATCATCCTCTAGGTGGGGTTATAGATAAAGCTCTCGATCTCGAGCTCTTACTTCTTGTCCTATTGCTCCTTACAGGTAATATGGAACCTATAAGTCTTCTTCTCCTTGGCACGAAGGAAGGTAACTAGGATTATTGGAAATGGCCTTTTGAGGATGCCCTTGTTTTGATTATGGGCATGAAAGCTTCCAACCTCTTTCCTTGGCCTTATTTTAGAAATATTTCTAACTTCTAATCAAGCATTTAAAAATTTGGTCCCATTGAGCATGCCAAAAAAAGAACCGTTGATTGAAAAATCGTGTGCCTCTTTGATAGTCTTAGAGGAAATTCAGCGAGTGGGGGACTAATTTGTGCTTCACTGAATACTTCTGAGATTTTTATAGAAAGTCGGCTCTTCTTTGGGTTGGGAGAAAAAGGTAGAAGGAAATGTGAACAAAAAAATGAAAATATCATTTCACCAAACCTTTTACAACATTTTAAACCTCAACTTATTTCCTATGAATGATATAATAGACATAGAATGCCACAAAACCTTCATTGTTGGGAAGAGAATGAATAATAAAGGCTAAGTAAAATCATAGTATAGTCTTTCAAATCTCCCCATGGGAAGCATCCATTAAGGTCTGATCAAACATAAGAGAGATTCAAAAGTTAACAAAAATACCCAGAAAATTGCAAAAAAATCCCTTCCCCTTTTCACGACATAATATGTAAAATAACAATTCTTAAAGAAAGAGGAAAATTTCAGCAAACATAATCCAATTTCCAAAAGCTATCATTCAAAATAGAAGCTTACAAAATGAAAATTAGCTACGTGAACTATCAAAGTAAGCTTGAAACAATGTTTTCAATATGAATGAAAACATAAAGAAGGAACTTGATAAAGGCCATAACATGCACAGTTTCAAATATTTCTTCTGAATAGATCAAACTTCAATATTAAATGAACTAAAAAAAAAGGTCAAATGACAATCCAATGATAGTTTGAGTTAACAATATGTAACATGCTAGAGAACAATAGTCTTATGTTAACTTTCAATTTCTAAAAAATATCTCTAAAAGCTAAGGAAAACTAAATAACTTTCAAAACTAACTTCTAGAAAAATGAAAACTCTAAAAGGTTCTTTGCATATGTTGTTGACCCTTGTATATAGGTGGAAGAAGAGAACAACACCATCAACATTCTAGAAATAGAAACTGCTAGATGTCTACACCTAATACCCCAAGATCTAATCTTAGATCTCTATTAGAGGGTATGTGCAGGATCATGATGGGCCAAAAAGTGGCGATATGTGAGAGATATGATGGCCCATGTGGCTAATGACTTTTTTTTTACCCAAAATTGATGAAACGAAAAGGGTTTTTAAAGGAGATTCTCAACTTTCCACCAATATAAATTATGCTTTACTTTGAATTTAATAAATTATTATTATTCATTTTCTATTTGAATTACAACTAAAGTGTAGGATTTGAGAAATGCATCAGACATGCAAACCTAAACACCTTCTACAGAAGAGAAAACGTTAAAAAAGTAGAGCTTTGCATGCGAATGTGCAAAATGATATATTCAGGAATTCCATGTTACAATGAGATGATTTGCTTTATAAAAGCAAAGTATGCAACCCTAATGTTGACCTAAAAATAGTTCAACTAAATAAAGCTTACTTATTAATTAAGTAAACTAATTATTACCTAAGCAAAACCTAAGTAAAGTTATGCAAGTTTAATTAAATATTAATTACACCAACAGTGTTAAAATCCAAGATCACCTGCATGCAAATGGATACCTGTCACATGCAAAAGACATGCAAAACCAACAAGATGTTCTGTAAACCTCAAAGTGTAAAATGCATTATGAGAATCTACATTATTACAAAGAGATCAATCCTTATGAAGGAGATCAAGAAACCCTAAAATGGAAACCCTAAATGAAACCCTAGTGTGCACACTTAATAATTAATAAATAATTATTAATGCGCCTAAGTTTAGCTTAAGCAACTAGAGGAATAAGTGACTTAATTAATTAACCAGTATGATGTAATTAATTAAGCATAATAAATTATTACTCTAACACCCCCCCTTAAGATGAACTTAGGAAGAAGCTAAAACACTAGAATAAGATGCATGCAAGAAAAGATGGGTCCCGGCAACTAGGCCTGATCAGGTACCCATTTACAAATGCAAGAAAGAGGTAGAGGAGGAAAACCTAGTGGGACAAAACCCCCCTACAATGATATGACATGCTGCAAAGAAGCACTGGAAGAACACTGTAGAGTAACACTGGAACCGCAATCTGGCAAGCAAGGAAAGATACTTCTGTCTACACGAAACCATATCGGAATCATCATAATGTGACAGCAGACCCGATGCCACGGAACACTCGAAAACTCCAAATGGGAACAACGCTGGAATCTATGAAGCAGCAGTCAATTATTGAATGATGTATCACTGAAAACGAAGTGCAAAGATGCAAGATGCACTCTCCCAACTGCCAAAATATCCAGGTAATCTCCAAAACACCCATTGGGCCAAATCTGGATTAACGAAAAACCTAGGATAGATACAGAAAAAAGTGCATGGACAACAATATAGAGCTCCTCAATACCTTTCCAATGCCGCAAAGATAGCGAAAATCGGAGATTGTGGCAAAAAGTTATGAGCTCAGAAGCATAAAAGGTACATCTGACTTCAACCAGCAATAAATGCAGTAAAATAGGAAAATACTAGAAAATAAACTGCACCAAATGAAATTTCTCAAAACCAACTTTCCGGTGATATCTCGTTTGCCCGATTTCGATACCGTATGCCCAAGTTATGTCAAAAACAAAAAAACTGCTCTTTTAAGGCAAATAAGGGTTAGGGGGACAAACTGCCGTACAACCGATGATGTCATGCTGATGTTAGCACTTCACTACAAAAAATTTGACAGCCATCTGGCCGTCGGAGCAAAAATTCAGCCCCCCTGCAAAAAAATTTGGGCCCCTGGTCACCATATGACTGTGGGAGGAGGCTCAGGGGGCTGAAGTTGAGCGGAGCCCTTGGTTCTCCATACGACCGCGGGGGTGCTTTGAGGCCGGTTGGGGGCTGGGCGCATAGCACCCAGTCCCCCATGTGACTGTGGCCTGGCTGCATAGAGCCCGCGGGGGCTGGTCCGGTCGGCGGAGCCACTGGCGGCGGTGGCGCGTAGGTGGTGCCCGGGTGGCCGTCGGGTGGCGGGCCGGCGACGGCTTTCGTTCTGAACTAGGAGCGCCGGTGCAGAACCTGAGAAAGGTTGTTTTCTCGATTTTTGAGCCATTTTTGACCTCATAATGCATGCTAAGGAGGCCGTACAGCTTCCCTAGCAAAAAAATTTTGCCTCAGAAACCAACTGCTCGAAAATGGATGATTTGACAAGCATTTCTAGGGTTTTGGGGCGCTGCAAACGCGATGGCGACATCCGTTTGAGCCCATAGTGTCCCAAAAATTTGGCTACCCCCAGATCTTGCAAAAAAAGATGCCTGTGGAAACCCCTTGCACTTGAAACTCACTGAGAAGCCATATCTTTAGATCACGACCAGGCAGCGACAAGTCTGGAGCTCTGATACCATGTTAGGATTTGAGAAACGCAAATCCACAGAACCCAATCAATACCTGCATGCAAAAGACTTGTCACAAAGAAAGAGAGAGATAAAGACAAGGGTTTGGCTCTCACAATGTGCAAGATGTATTCTAGAAAAATGAATAGAGCATCCAAGAAAATACAAGAGATCAATCCTTATAAAAGGAGATCAAAACCTAAACGAAAAAACTAACCCTAAAGGTGAGTGCATTTAATAATTAATATTAATTATTAAATGACTAATATGTGTGCAAGGCGAACTCTTAAGAGGAGAGTAAAGTTAATTAATTACTTTACTCTAACATAAAGTCCTGATTGATAGGCTGATTGAAAAACATCTATAGCTTTCAAACGATATCACATTTTTTGAATCTGAAATATGTGTCACATTCTATGCTTCACATACTATAGGATTAAAAAAAAATTGAATTTCATGAAGTTTTGACCAAGTTAAGGTGGTCAGACATACAAGTTTTCATATTTTTTTAAAGTTGTAATAAAAAATTCATAATTAATTATTTTACTTGGAAAAAAATTAGAAAAAAATATGCATCATATCGGGTCATGAGTCCTCTACTTATATCTAAAATATTATAAAAAAATATTATCATTGTATTGTGGTTAGGGTGGTTAGACAGACACCTACTTCTTATTTTTTCCCTGAAATTTAAGTACTATTGCATTGAAATTTCAAATTTTCACCAAATAGATTTTTTACTTTTTAAATAAACCTAGTATTTTAGAAATTACTTTCAATTTTCTAGAGATTATTTTCTTGCATATTTTTGAAATATTATAGATAAATTATTCAAATTTTTACCTCAAGTTGCCTAACTCTGATTTTTCTGAATTTTATCGCCACTTAAGGTCCTATTTTTTCCATGATGATCCTGCACATACCCTAGATCATAGCAATCTTTTCTCATTAAGTTGCAATTGCTTCATTAATAACTTAGATATTTTAAAAAATATTGCAAACTAAAAACAATCGAATCTAACACAGCCTAGCAAAAATCTAATTGATCAACCATACATATTGATGGTGATGACTCAAAGATTCCACCCTAAAGACAAGACATCCACTACCTTTTGACAAACTTCATCCATAGAGACCCTTCCATAAAAATAAAAACTACTTGGATGAATAGATGACATGTCGAGTGGGCAGGCAATCTCAAAACTAAGAGAAAGGCTTTGAGAAAAACCCCACCACGATGACATGTGTTTATGCTCACGTCTAAAGAGAAAAGTGATATATAAAATTCATGCAGCAATTGCATGGCATATTGTGTTCTTTTCAAAGCAATCTTCTGTTCATGAAATGCGGACTGAAGATCAAAAGATAAAATTTGATAACCTAAAAGATTTAAAACAAAGCAAAATTTTCTTTACAGATACATAACGTATTTCTAGGGCATCCTTGATATACCACAAGAGTACATGAGGCTCAAACCATGAAAAATATTCCATCACAAGTGTGGGTCAAGAACTTTCGGTTGAAAATCTTGGACTAGCCATTCATGCCTAGCTTGGAATCACCCTAATAAATTGGAGCTCCGCCAATTATGATGCAACTAGATTAGGGTACAACTTTAGTTCTCCCCCCTTTATATAACCCACTAGTTTGTGTGGTTGAGATTGTCCCCTAGAGTGATGAAATCCATAGGTAGGTATCCTAAAAGGGAAAGGTATGCTAGTTTTTTTTGATCCCCAAGATCACATGAAGTGTGAGGGGAGAGCATACACACAAAACTAGAAACCTTATGTTTAACTAAAATAATCTAAACAAAATGAAGAAATGCAAATATTTCTAATCCTTAAGATCATGCTAAGTGTGAGGGGAGAGCATACGTCTATTGCACTCTTCCAAACATGGAAAACAAGTTCATTAACCAACTAATATAACTTTAGTTCTTAATTTAGTGTAAAAAACAAAAGTCTTGTATCAATGTCTTGTAAAACCACATATTAGTAGTTTAATAAATTTTATCTTGGATAACCAATTAGCTACGTGTCACTCATTAGTTCATTTTGTTAGCTCAAAAATTATGAAAAATCATAAGTGCAGCTTTATAGTAAAACGTAAATAGAAGAAAAAAGCTACAGATTAATAGAATTTAAAGTAAAATTAGAAGCATGACAATATACAAAATTGTGCCAGCATTTTGAAAATTGGTTAGAACAATTTTAGTTTAAATACTTATTATGTTAACTATTTATATTCAAAATATGCAAAATACTACTATTTTCTTGATTAATTAGTTATGTAAAACAAAAAGAGTTAAGATGTAAGTAAATAAGCTAGGCTTTCAAGCTGAAAACAATAGTGATTTTGTATGACAGAAGCACAAGTAGTTACTATTAATGTGCAACTAGTCACAACGTAGGCACCAAAAGGTAGAAGAAAAGCACCATAGGTCGACGTGCAAGTGCTGAATTTTTCTGCATATGAACAAAAAACTAGGGCCCGACCAAAAAACAAAAACTTGCTAGAACCTAAGAAAAAATGTTAGTTCTTTTGACCTTTTAAGGTTAATTTTAGAGCCCAAAAATGAAATGTGAGAGGTGATGACTAGAGAAGTTGTTTATCCTAAGTAAAATTTAGATTGTTTCAAATTGTGGGTTTATTTTAATTTTTCCCTTAATGTGGTAGTTGGAGTTGTAAAAATATAAGAGAAAATAGATCTAATATATCTACTAATAGTTATTAAACCAGAATAAAAAATTTGTTAAAAAGTTGAATATAAGCCTAAAATACTGAAACAAATCATACAAAAATAAAGAATGGTTAGCAAAATAGTAAGGAAAATATTGGAAAATGTGGGCATTGAGATTGTGGACGCAAGAACCAAAAGTTAGCATGCAAGCACCATAATTTTGAACATAGGAATGATAAGCTTTAGCGAAAGTGCTGAAATTCATCACGCAGGCACAAAAATTCAAAGCCGAAGCGCGGTTTGATAGAGGTTGAGACCTGCACTCTTAAAAATTCACAAAACTTCACACAAAAATTTTAGCAGGAACATGGGTCCCACCGGGCTTGCAAAATGTAGAGGGGGTTAAAATGACATTAAAGGCATAATAACACAAATAAAATAAACTCAAATGTATAACATAAATCATACCTTCAGCAACCCTCAAGGATTGAGCTCAAGTTGTACCCAAGTCTTGAATATTTTCTCACAAGTTAGAATGTGGATCACTCACAAAACACTAGCATAATATGGATATGAATTCTCAAGATGTCCAAATGAGGGAAACACGGCTCTAATTTATAAAAATTGGAGGGGAGAAATGGAGGGCTAGGATTGATTGTTTAATGAAGGTTAAGATTGATTGAGAGAGTGAGGTTTGGATCAAGGTGTGTTGGCTTGTTAGCATTGCAACAAGTGTCACAATGGAGTGTGGAAGAAGTGATGAGGTCTACTCACACATGTGTGAGCACACCTTGGAGAGACAAGTCATTTAATTTTGGAGGCTAGGTGTAAGATAGTGGGGGTATGTGAGATTTCTCATATTAATGAGACAAGGTTGGGGAGACATGCATGAATTTAAATTTTGGGAAATAATGGTAATAATGATTAGAAATGAGGGTTAGGGTAATTAATCAAGGATTAATTATCTTAATGGGGTAGGTCGAGTTGATAAACCAAGGGTTTATTAACTTGGGTGGAGTTAAAAGTTGGAGAATGGGATAATGAAGATTAGTAAGTTAATTATGTATTAATTAACTCAATTGGGATTAGAAGAATGGGGGATTTTGATGGGATTAATTGAATATATCAATTATTTAATTAATTGGAAGAACTTTAGTTTAGGAGGTAATATAATTAATTAAATAATAAAATGTATAATTAATTATAGGAAGAATATGGAATAGTTAATTAAATAATAAATATTTAATTAACTAAATATTGAGAATGGGTGAATTAATTAAATAATAATAGTTAATTAATTAAGAAGAAATAATGTTAGATTTAGGGTGACTACAATCCCATTTTTGGCTCGAGGCCCTAAAGAAAAATGAGATCTTGTTTGCTAAATAATGGGATCCCATTTTGTTTCTCCTAATTTTTGGTTTTCTTCTATCTCAAAATTCTACTAGAAGTGGACTCATATTTGTTCTTTTACCCTTTGATGATATTTAGACCCCTCAAGACATTAGGAGGGATATACACTATGAATCAACCACTTTAGAGATTTTGATTCTAGGGGTCATGTTTAGCTTAGGTGGCTTTTGCACTCTATTGTACCACTAATTCAGCATATCATGTGCATTATTATCACTTTAGCCTTGACATCCAATAGATGAGGAAAACACCTTGATAGGGGCCTAGTTCATACAATATAGGAAATGGAGGAGCATCACACAATGTATGCCTAGGGACAGAGCATGTTAGTGCACTTGGATTATAATCTTATTCGCTTCATCTATTAGGAGGGTCACAACATTATAATTTATACTATACTTCAAGTATGGGCCTTTTGAGCACATCAAATATACTAGACTAGTTGGATTCCCTATCAAAGAACCTTATAACTATGTATGATCCTTATGTTATACACTCAAGGAAACCTAGTAGTGTTGAGATCTATTTTATTGGAGAGCTAGATTCGATCATCTAGAGGATGATGAAATTGTATCAAGACCATATAGGACTCTAAAGTAGTGGCCAATTTTAGCACAATAGCTAGCCAACATGCAACAAGATAGGTTATTGGTTGGACAACATGAATACATAATTATGCCATTTTATTATGATCATGTGATGAGATAGTTTGGTTAGCTACAAATAGAACCTAGCTTGCAGCCCACATATCTGAGATCTACATGTAGTGGCACTAGGCCATAGGAAATTCACCATTTCACACTCGCAGACATTAGCTATAGTGACTCAGAGGATGAGGAGAGAGATGTAAATCTAGCATATAATGAGGATGATGTTGGAACATTAGATGCGCATGATAGGTGGTCGAGGACAACATGACCTCTGCGAGTCTTCCCTATTGGTTATCCCATAGTCTATCCTAGGGCTTGGCCACATTAGCAAGCGGATGACATAAGGATGGAGGACAAGGATGTAGATGGGGACATGAAAAATGATGATGGTGATGATTATGTAGTAGATTATTTATATGGGGATGATCAATAGCCAATAGGAGAGGATCCCAAGGAGCCAATAGAGGTCAGAGATTTCCTCGAGGAGAGAACTAGATCCCCCCCTCACATCATATGAGCACATCCTATGACTCCAGAGGGGATACGACCCTACAAGTATGGAGAGAGTAGTCATGCAGCTCATACCACACCACTAGCTCCTCAGGGTAGTCTCGATGCAACCACCATAGTGTCCTACCAATATCTTGATTGGCAGATCAGTGAACTAGGTGATGATATGTTATTGATGTATGTTATTATCTTTCTCATGTTTATATATTGTATATCTTGTTCTAACCTATTTTATGTTTTATTTGTTACAGTTAGGACATGAGAGTGGCTCAACTTCTTTAGCCAAGTCACCACATATATGGTTCCACCTATGCTCCCACACCAACCAATATTTGTCAAGAATAGGCCATTTCCAAGTGTGGGGTTACATATTGACCTGTTTAAGCCCTTATCATGATGGAGGACATATTATGATTATATTATGAGGAACATTGATGAGGTTAAAGCTAAAAATGAGGAGGTATGAGTTATAGAGGAGCACGTGAGATTTTTGTACAAGGAGATCAGAGCCACACATGACGATCTTAGAGCCACTTAGGTTCCTACTAAGAGTGAGGCATATGCTTCTCTATGGGAGGAACTTATCCAATATATGTGAGGCTACAACAATAGTCCAAATATAGGCTCTGCATGAGTAGATTAGCTCTAAGAGAAATTCCTAATCCACCATCTCACAATGGGCAACACCACCAAGCCCCAAGGATTCTAGTAGTCATAGACCTCCCTAGATGTATTTTTCTATTACACACCACATTTTGGTGACTATGATGTATATGAACTTTATGATCTATATCTGAGCATGTTTCTATTTCTATGAGTTATGTGTAGTACATTTTATTTTAAATTAGATGCCAATGTGATCTATTAAGAAACCTTGATGAGATTATTTAATAAAAATTTCCATGATTTAATTGCTATTTGATGAATGTGATATAATTAAACACTTATTTGTACTTGAATGCTACATTTTTGGTTAAGTGTAATCATGTAAACTAGAATCCCTTAGGATCTAACATTAAAGTTAAATGCATATAATGATATAATTTAACACAACACAAACGTGATTGAATAGTATGTACAAAGAAGAAAAAATCCAAATAAATGAATAATTACTCATAATACTTCAAGGAACACAAAATATTTGTCAAGAATGAAGAAATTTGAGATAAAATAGAGATCATATACTTAATCTAACAACATGCTTAAATAACCTACATACTATTCAAAGAGATTGTTAAGTGTAATATTTGCATAAATGTGCAATATTTATAAGTTCTTTTAGATGCATTCCATCCATTTCCTTAAGTTTAGATGCTCTAGACCCATAAACCTCACCAATAATATAAGTTCCTAACCAATTTAAGCTAAACTTTCCTTTCTTGTCTAAACCAGCATTGATATTGTGTTGATTTTCATACAACACCAAATCCCCCTTATTGAATGAGCAGAAAAATGGCGTTATCATTATACTTACATTTAATGCTTTTAGAATAATCTTGAAGATGCTCAAGAGCATTTATATGTTGTTCATTAAGCATTTCAAGTTGTTTCAAACATTTTTCCATATAAGCATTGTTATTAATAAGGCCACTGAGAGAAACTCACAAAGAAGGAATTTCTAACTCTAAAGGCATTATTGTGTTGGCCCCATAAACAAGGTTATAGGTTGTATTCCCCGGATATGTGCAAACACTTGTGAAGTAATCCCATAATGCATAAGAGATTTGAGTATACCAATATTTTCTATGCTTATTAACCATCTTTCACAAGATTTATTCAATTGTCTTGTTTGTTCCTTCTGTTGGACCATTAGATTTTAGATAATACATGGTGTAGAAAAATGATGTTGGATGTGAAATGTTTCCAAAAATTTCTTAAATTCATTATTCTTGAATGGTGTTCCATTATGCATAGCTAGAGCTGAAGGAAGACCAAATCGTGCCACAATATTCTCTAGGATAAAATGATAGATTGCATTGGTAGTCGCGGAATGAGGAGGAACTACCTCTACCCACTTTTTGAAATAATATGTAGTAGTGATTATGAACATATGTCTTTAGGATGAGGGAGGGGATATATTTCCAATCAAATCCAAACCCAAAACTAAAAATGGCAAAATAGCAAATTGGGCACAAAGTTCAGATGTAGGAACGTGAATCAAATTATTATGTTCTTGACACTTGTGACATTTATTAACATCATCAACACAAAAATTGTTACATTTTTTTCCAATAATAACCGATATGAGTGAAGCTTTGAACCAATGATCATCCTCTGAAATGTCCCCCACAAGCACCCACATGAGCTTCCTCAAGGGCCATAGGAATTTTATATTTTTTAAGACATCTAAGGAGAAGACCTTTGAATTATCACCTATACATTAGCTAAGATTATACAATTAGTTTCCAACTTCTATATATGAGCCCTAGTATTTTTAGTGGTTGGTTCAAGAAAGATGTCATCCTTTACATAATTTAATATCGACACATACCACTCATTGGAAATTTCAATATTAGCAACTACTATTTCTTTTTTGTTTTCATTTATTGAGGGTGTGAATAACAAATATGAATTTCTAATAAGTATCATTGAGAGACACAAGGGAAGCAACACTATCCATTACATTTGCATGGCGATTATCCTTTCACATAACATTGTCAATAGTGTATGATGTGAAATGCTCTAATATTGTTAATATGAGGTCTATATACTTAAATTTAACTTATCATTTTTTCTTGATAGGAACCATTAATTTGTATTATGATTAGTTCAAAGTATCCATATATGAATGTGTTGAACACCTAAGGATAAAGACACATGTAATCTTGTTATAAGAGCCTCATACTCTGCAGTGTTGTTTGTACATGGGAACTTTAGGTGATAGCATAAATGAATTGGCTTCCTTGAGGGAGGCCATAATATAAATCCAACACCAGAGCCATTTCAACATTTAGATCCATCAAAGTATAATTCCCATGTTTTTGTATCATCAATTTTCAACATGGTTTCATGATGTAGGAGCATCTAGGGGTACTAGCAAACTTGCATCACCAAAAATATTACTCTTTTAATTTTTAATAAGGGCTTAGGGGTTAGGGGAATAATATTTTATTTGAAATAGTGTAAATTCCCTTGGTGTGAAATTGTAAATGTAAATCAGATGGGAAATAAGTCTTGGTAAAATAGTGAAAGCATCTTGTAGGGGAATATCCCTTTTGGGTTTCCACTTTTGGAGGTGGTCAAAAAGTCTTGTTTGCATGTACATGTGTCATAAAATGTCATAAAATGGGCTGAAAAATAATCTTGTATGTTGCTTGCATGTCGGCCACTAGCTTTGCATGTTGTTGCATGTCTAGGTTGTAATTATCAGACCTAGTTTCAGTAAAATGGCCATAACTTTCTCATACGGTAACGAAATTATAGATTTCAAAATGATTCGGAAAGTTGGAAACAAGTCACAACAAACTAAAAAACCATTTGAAGAAATAATTGCAATTGGCAGAGTGTTGATAGGCTGAAAGTGATGGGTTTTCTTGGTGGTTTAGTGGAGGTTGTTTTGAGAAACCAACAGTGGTTTCTTCTCACACATTTTTTATATATTGATGTTGCTCATTTGGAGAAGTGGGGATTTGGAGGAGTTTTAGGTTTACATAACTAGATGCTATCAGATTGAGCATAGGATCAAGACTCCATTGTTGGAGATTTTTTTAATCAAAAGCCCATGTTGTAAGGGAAGTTTGTGAGCTTCAACATATTATAATTTCATTTCATGTTTGTTGCACTAAAATATATTATTTTACTTCTTGCATATGTTGTGCAAATTTGAGTTGTGTTTCAGTTTTTAGATTTGTCAAGGGAGTCCCCTTCATCAGAGGTATCAGAGCGGGAGTTCCTGAGTGTGTAGGAAGAAGCATCGATGGGAGGGAGTTTGCACTAGGACCTGGAGGTGGAGTGTGTGTGGTGTGTAGACCGATCGTCGAATGTGAGGCAGTCTATAATTGAGAGGTTGAATTTTGAGAGACTGTGGAAAGTGAGGTTGTAGCAGCAACAAAAAAAAAGTTTAGAAAAATGGAGGACATTGAAAAAAGGTAAAACCAAATTGCAGTAGTTGAGGATGTTGTAGTTAAAAAAAAGTATGCAGTGATGTATGGGGATCCAGTGTTCAATGAGGAACCTAATGAAGACCAAGAGTTTCTTGAGGAAGAGATCGTAGAGATAGAAAACTTGTTCAACACAATAATAGAGATAGTAGCATTTAGTAGTGAGGAAGAAGATGTGATAGAAAAAGTCATCTAGGTAAAATTTGATTTTTTATGATTTTTATAATGTTGAATTTGTAAAGGATTTGCATTGTGAGATGAGAAAAGAGTTAGAAAATAAAAATGATTGTGAGAATCCAGAGTGGTATATAGATATATACTTGCAGGTAAAGGCTATGGGGGATTCTATAGGAGAGATTTGGTGGAGGTGGTCGGTTTGTGGTGGGTCAAAACCCACGAAAGAGGAGAGGAGTAGAGAAATTATTTGGAGGATGGTATATGGTGGATACAAGCCCATGAGAGGAGAGAAGAATGGAGTGCAAATTTGTTAGAGAAGGAGGTTGCTTGTTCTAGCTAAGTGTTGGAAGAGGAGAAAGAAGAATAAATCAAAGGTAATAGTTTCAGTGATGGAGTTTGTTGAGGATTGCTTGCAATTCGAAAGGGTGGTACTATCACTCAACTCCATATTCACAAATTTTTCCTACCTTGGGTGTCTGATGCAGGAGCATCTAGGGGTACTTGCAATCTTACATCACCAAAAATATTTCTCTTTTAATTTATTTTTATTTTTAATAAGGGCTTAGGGGTTAGGGGAATAATATTTTAATTTGCAACAATGTAAATTCCCTTGGTGTGAAATTGTAAATGTAAATAGGATCGGAAATAAGTCTTGGTAAAATAATGAAAGCATCTTGGAGGGGAATATCCCTTTTGGGTTTCCACTTTTGGAGAAGGTTAAAAATTATTGTTTGCATATACATGTGTCATAAAATGGGCTGCAAAATAATCTTGCATGTTACTTGCATGTATTTGCATGTTGGCCACAAGCTTTGCATGTTGTTGCACATCTGGGTCATAATTATTAGACCCAATTTCAATAAAATGGCCATAAATTTCCCATATGGTAAGAAAATTATAAATTTCAAAATGATCTAAAAAATTGGAAACGAGGCACACCAAACCCAGAAACCATTTGAAGAAATTCTGAAAATTGGCAGAGCGTTGATAGGCTGAGAGTGATGAGTTTTCTTGGTGGTTTAGTGGAGGTTGTTTTCAGAAACCAATAGTGGTTTCTTCTCACACAATTTTTATATATTGATGTTGCTCATTTGGAGATGTGGGGATTTGGAGTTGCAGGTTTACATAACTAGATGTGATCAGATTGAGCATATGATGAACACTCCATTGTTGTAGATTTTTGTAATCAAAAGCCCATGTTGTAAGGGAAGCTTGTGAGCTTCAACATATTATAATTTCATTTCATGTTTGTTGCAATAAAATATATTGTTTTACTTCTTACATATGTTGTGCAAATTTGAGTTGTGTTTGAGTTTTTAGATTTGTAAGGGGAGTCCCCTTCATCATTTCATCAAGAAAGGAATCTTCATTTTGTAATGCTAATGGTGAAGGAGCCTCAGCTAAATGGTCAATCAATTCTTTCCATTTGATTTCTTTTTGAGAAATGAATTTAAGTTCAAACTTAGTTAAAAACATAACCCATTTGGCTAGGTGCCCTATTAAATCCATTTTACCAAAAACATGTTTTAAAGGATCAAATTTTGTAATGAATTTCACTTCACCATTTAATAAATAGTGTCTCAACTTATTCATATTGACCAAAAGAGACATAATGTTTCTTTCTATAGTTACTTAACAAGTTTCATAACCAATTAATGTTTGACTATTGTAATACACATGTATTCTTTACCATTCTCATCTTGTTGTGCTAATAGTGCTACATGAACATGGGTTGAAATTGATATATAGAGGATAAAAGGTTTTCCTAGTACTCTTGGGTGTTTAATTGGAGGATTGGATAAGTATTGTTTTGATTCTTCAAACACTTTGTGACAATTTTCATTTCATTTAAATTCCAAATATTTTTTAAGTAGTTGGGTGAAGGGAAGAGTTTGATCTGTCAAGGATGCGAAAAAATGATGAATAGCTTGAATCTTTCCTTGTAGGCTACACAATTGTAAAATATTCTTATGGTGTGGCATTTTTATTATAGCATCAATCTTCCTTTTATCCACATCGATGCCTCTATGTGACACTATAAATCCCAAAAAAAATCCATTACCTACACCAAAGACATATTTCTTCAAATTCAATCTCATGTTGTCCTTACAGATTCTTTAAAATATTTTATGAAGGATTTTGACATGATCTTGACATGTTATAGATAGCCAAAATATCATCAACATAGTCTTCCAAAATGTTATGTTTAAAATCATGAAATATTAACATCATAGGTCTTGATATGTCACTCCAACATTCTTCAATCCAAAAGGAATGAATACCCAAAAAAATATTCCCCAAGTTGTAGTGAAAGCTATTTTATATTGATCTTCAGTGTTAATGAATATTTGATTATATCCTCAAAACCATCCATTAATGATAATAAATCATGTCTTGCGGTTGAATCCACTATCATTTCAATGTTAGGAAGGCGAAATAATCTTTTGAAGATGCTTTATTAATATAATGAAAATCCATACACATCCTAATGTGATTATCAAGTTTTTCCACTACCACAATATTAGATATCCAAGGGGATTAATCAATAGGGTGGATAAAACCATATTGTAATAGCTTTTCAATCTTATTCTTAACTAATAATCCACCTTAGGATTCATCTTACACATCATTTATCTCATATGTTTAGCATTTTTTTAAGGATAATGTTATGCATGACTATCTTAGGGTCAATACTCAACATGTTTGAATAAATCCAGGAAAAGATATCAAGAAAGTCATGTAGGAATGTTGCATGATCTTCTTTTTCATCATGATCAAGAATTTTTTTAATTTTTAACACCTCCTCATTATATGGGTCCATCGGAACATTGAGGGTGTCTCCCATGAGTAATGCATTACATTTTGGAACATTGGGAATTTTTATGGATTCATCATGTTCATCATCACATACTTCATTTTCTTTCCCAAAGTATCCCTTAACATTCAAACAATAGGAAATCTATTGATTATGATGATTACTAGGTAAAGTTTTATTCATTCTAGAAAATTCTTCTAGAGACTCATCATTTTGAAAGACAGCCAATGACATATCATCACATGTAGTGTCTATCATATCAGGATGCACAAAGTTTATTTTTTTCTTAGGAGAGTGTTGCATGATAACATTGACATTAAGTGAAGGTCTCTTTGTTGCTTTTATTTATTTTGAAGGGAAATAACCAAGACCTCTTTTTTTTGCTTGTGTATTAAGCTCTTTAATAACATGAATACCTTTTTTTCCACTCCTTATCCTTTTAAATTATAGACAATTTTTTTCAAGATTTGGTACCCTCTTCCATAAATTGCTTCCATTCCTTTCAAGGAAAGTTGTTTTTCATAATCACTTTCATCATAATCAGATGTGTAATTTTCATGTTTTCCTTATTAATATAATTTGTCGATTATTGTATCTTGGGTGTTTCAATGATAGATTGTGTTGATACCATTTCAACTTTCTTCTCTTTCTCTTTTTCTAGTTTCAATTTTGTAATCTTGTATTCCCCCATAAATGTAGGTGTGAAATCTAATGAACCCCAATCATCATCCAAAAAAAATTATCATTGATGAAATACATTCCTATCTATCTTCATGTTGTAAACCCTATTTTTGTAAGTGTATTTTATTAGATGATGAAGAATTGAAGGAACTATTTTAATATCATGGATCCATGGTCTAACCAAGAGAAGATATTATGAAAGAGTATGGGGCATGATATGGATGGGAGTTTGTAACAAAACCTTACAAACTTTGATAGGTAATATTATCACACCAAGTGGTTGTTTACCAATCCTTTTGAGTTGATCCTAATCTTCTATGCCAAATACAACTTTCTTCTTTCTATATTAAAAATAAATTTTGTCCATTTATCTCAATGAGATGGTGTACATCAGTAGCATTCTTACTTTCTCTCACAATCAACTCTCTAGTGCCAAAATTTATTATTTCACACCCTTTAGCACTAAATGAAATCTTGTAACCTTTTTCACACATTTGACTTACAATTGAAATATTATGTTTCAATCCTTAAACATACAAAAAATCATGAGCTTTTTCCTTACCACCATCAAGACTCAAAGTACCCTTACTGATAATCTTAGAAATAGAATTATTTCTGAGATATAGATCCTCCATCAAAATTATTGAAGAGCATAAGCTTAATTTTCTCTATATTCATGTGACTTGAACATCCTAAACATCCTTTATCAATGATCCACAAATTCTTCTTCTTTTCAGCATGTAGTGTAGTCTAAATAAACCATGTAGTGCAGTCTAAGAAGATGATGGATTTTAACTAGAAAATTAATGATTGAACCTAGGATTGTATCTTTTTCTTACAAACCTTCTATTTTTCCTCTACACTTGGATGAAACAATCATTTTGTGCCTTTATTTCATCACTTATCAAAAAAATCTTAGACTTTGAACTATTGAAACCCATCTCATTTGAATTCTCATTAGTAGATCCAAACAATTATTCTCATCACGGTTTTTCCCATCTTGGGATTCCATGTATATCCGGTATTCTCATGTGTGAATATGTTCTTATGTGGTTTCTTTATTATCAATATTTGCTTTGATTCATGTTTAATGTTTGCATATACATGTTGAAGTAAAGAGTTTTAAATAGATTTTATCTACTAATTTCCCCCCATCTCAATAGATTGCGTGTCCTTTAATTGGTATCTAATCCAATTTATTTTGATGAAGATTAATAGCTTGAGGTGGATTCGTGATGGCACACTCAGTGGCTCGAGAAGGTTTTTTGGAAATAAGGCACCACTCATTGATGGATCCAATTATACATTTTGGAAAGTGAGGATGGAAGAATACTTGATGGCTTTGGGATTTAGGGTTTCACAACCAGTTGTGGATGGATATGAAATTATTGCAAGTGCTTCAAGAGATCAAGCCAAAAAAGAATTGTGAAAATAATGCTAAGGAAAGGAATGTTATTTTATGTGGTTTATCTAACTATGATTTTTTTGAAGGTCATGTAGTGTAGGAAAATGAAGGAAGTATGGGATAAATTGTGCAAAATCTATGAAGGTGATGACAAGGTTAAAGAAGAAAATCTTCAAAATCATTGAGGTTAGTTTTAAAGTCTAAAAATGAAGGAAGAAGAAAATAATTCCACATTCCTTCTCTAGGTTGATGAGGTTTTCAACTCTATCAAAGGTCTTAGTGAAGAATTGAAAGACATTATGATTGTGAAAAAGGTACACAGATCCCTTCCTAAGAGGTTTTACGCAAAGGTTTTTATTGTTGAAGAAGCCAAAAAATTGAATACACTAACTATGAAATGAGGATTGATAGTGAAAATTCTACAATGAAAGAAGTGGATTTTAAAGCATCTAAGAAGCAAGTTGAGCCATATTTTAATGGGATCAAATATGGGGAAAGAAAAATTTGTCAAAAAATTAAAGAGGTTCCAAAATGTATAAATATAAGCTACCTTTCAGATGCTTTAATTGCAGTGAAGTAGGACATTTTATTGCTAAGTGTCCTTACAAAGACTCTAGCAATGTTGAGAAAATCTATGGAAAGAGGTCATATTTGGAAATAAATAAAGTTTAGATGAAAAATAGTTTCTTCATCAATGAAGAATTATATTCAACTAATGAAGAGGATCAAGAAATCTCTAGAGATGAAGGAGAAAATGTTTTATTCATGATTATAGAAACTACTAAAGAAGATGTAGAAATAAATTCAAGAAAGGATGATGAGATAGATCTTTTGGAAGAATTTATTTTCACTAGAAAGGAGATTAAGAGACTAAACAAAAGAATTGTTGAGTAAGTGAAGGATAAATACAATTTATCTCAAAAACCTTGAGAGGATAGAAAAGATGATCATTGATCTAAAGATCCAAGCTAAAGAAGAAAAGAGGATTGAAGAATATTTGACTAAAATATTGTTGTCAAGAGATAACTATTGTGAAAAACATGAAGAAAAAATTGTCTCACTAAATAAATATCTTGGAAAATAAATCAACAGAAAAAGATGAAGTATGGAAATAGTACTGAGACCTTGCATTAGATAATAGAAAGTCATAGATCACCACATATCAAAAGTGGATTTGGTTTTAATGATATATAAAATAACATGATGTCATGTTATTTCATAGGAACCTTAATCTGGACCTATTTTAATACCCCACACTATCAATTGATGTCACACACTACTATTCATTATCATATATTTCTAAAACCTCAACTGGTTAACTAATAATCCCAATGATCCTCTATCACTTTATTCTTTTTGCATGCTTAGAATAACTTCTAGAAAATCTAGAATGGGATAGCATAGATGTAGACATATTCTCTTTTCAAACCACATAGAAAAATTCACATCCAAAAGCGAATGTGGAACATGAATATATTTCCAGATAAATCTCTCTACCTTGAGTAACTCACCTCCAATATTTTGATTCAGACTTCGGAATTACTTTTGTCAACATGAATAGATGATATTATAAAAACATTGTAAGCAGTTAGATTCATTGTTCTCGAAATGCAAAAATAATGATAATTCAAGTACTATTATATTCATTGTTCAACCTTCTTAGATATCACTCCTTTGACATCAATTATAACCTATGCTCAATAGTTTCTTCTACATATTTTTAGACCTAATATTAGCTCTACTTGTGCACACTTTTGTGCCCAATTTCAGTTTGTTTACCTATACCTCTTCCTCATCAATGTTAAAGGGGGAAATATCATATTGCCATACTAATGGTTTATTTGTTTTAATGGATCAGTGGAGGAACCTTCTATCTTTATCTCTCCTATGTGGGGTTATTTTAGTGGATCATATTTTGTGAGATTCTAGTACTTATGTAGAGCAGCCTGATAGACATTTTAGTAGTGTACTACATGACACTTGTGGATTTGTTGATTGTACTCCAAAATCATATTACTATTTGCATCTTCAACTTCATAGAGTTTGATTTCCTTTGGTACATCTATGAATTCATAGTTGAATAGTGCTATATATGTTCACTCATGTATTGTTTTTCATCTCTTATCTTGATCTACATTTCTTGGAGGTTTGTTGATTCCAATAGACACTACTTCATCTTCAGTAGAGTTTAAAACTTCAACATGCTTCAGGATTTATTCCTCATCATGTTCCTATATTCATGGGAAATATTTTTAGGAGTTCTTATCCTTCTCTTTCTCTCTTTTAGAGAGGATTTTTGTTCCCGATAGGTTTTATCCTTCTTCTCTATTTGTGAGAGATCATTATTATGCATGAGTTCCTTATCAACCCTTTTTGTTAGGACTCATCTTTTCAGTATTTATCTTACTCCCTAAGTATTGCTTAAGGGTGGTGTTAGTGTGAAAAGAGGTATTATCAAACTAGTTATATTTTACCATATTTAGTAGATTCCTATTCACACTACACTTAAGATCACTTAGAGGCTATGTAGACTTTTGTCTCACCTCATGTAGAATCACCAAGTATCCCAAAAATTGTCCATAGAGTCCTACACTTGTTTCATACTTGGAAGGGTATTCCAGAGAGTCCTACACTTGTTTCATACTTGCAAGGGTAGTCCATAGAGTCCTACACTTATTTCATACTTGCAAGGGTAGTCCATAGATTCATAAACTTGTTTCATACTTGCAAGTGTAGTTAGATTTTGAATTGCACCTTCTCACCTCTTCTTGTTTGCCTCTATAAGAAAGGCTCATTTGTATATTTTATAACACATTACATGCATGTATGATATTTTATCATTTTTCATGTTCATTTGTCGATTGTTTTGAGTTTGCAAGCAGATATTGGCTACTCCAACATACCTCACCTATAGTGAACATCATGCATAGATTGTTAATTTGGGATAAACTACTTACAATTTTGAAAGATAACTGATTATAATTTAACATTCATTTCTATAGCTTCACTTTCAACAATGTCTACTTATGGTCATTACTTCGTATAAGTTCTTGTTGTACCTTTTCACAACGTGCCCCATTTAGCTTTTATAAAAATGAGGACCCCCTTTTCTTTTTTAGATTTAACCTAGGTCTATGTTTACCTCATGGGGTTAAGAAATTTCCCAAGTCAAATAGGTTCCAAAAATAATTCATCCCAATTGCTAAAATATCATCATAATTGTGTAGAGGATAAAAATTGATCCATGGTTCTTTTGGAAGTTTTCCAAAATTTATCAAAATAAGAAAGCTATTTTCTTGCAAGGTCAATTCACCAAACCTTTCTCACAATGCCTAATATAGTTAAGAAATTCCACAAATGTATTTCTTTGTAGACAACTAGTCTTCATCTAAGCTACACTTTTCAAATAATAAAGAAACTAGTTTACTCAATCTTTTCCATAAATAGTCACTTATAAGTCCAATTTTTTAATTATTTATGAAAGTTCACTATCTATTGGAACCTAAATATTAGTATCCTCACATTTAAATAGTTCACTTGATATTTCTTGCATCCAATCTTTCATAAGATGAAATTTGATATTTGCATAAGATGCCATATAATTAATTATATATTCTTTTTATTCACTTTTATAAATTTTAAAGTTTAACAAAATTATATATATAACTTTATGATGTTTAAAGTCTAAAATATTATAGTATAAAAGACTTAAGAGGATTTATTTATTCTCAAAGGGGAAGATTTGTGAGCATATTAGAAAAGGGGAGGACATTAAAATTTTAAAAAATTCATGTGGGGATCCAACATTTGATTTTAAAGTTATGTTTAAAAATTAATATTTTTCATATAGTTTTTGAGACAAATTATTAACTAAAAGAAAATTATGTATTTTTTATATTCTAAGTTTAAATTCAATTGATAACTTCACCCTTAATTGTGTCTAGTTGAAATCTATTTTCCTAAAAACATAAAAAAGAAAAAGAAAATTTGAATGTGTTTATGGAAAAATTAAATCCAACTACACTATTTCATGTCCAAATGTCTAATTTGATTCAAAATCAAAATCATGTAGGTCCACTTGGGAACCTAAAATCCCACAAGATCCACTTCCAATTCAACATCTTCCATATCATTAAAATACTTGGACATCAATTTCCTCCAACCATAAAGGAGGAAAAAATAAAAGTTTTGATTTAACATACAATTCTCAAGAACGAGTGGTCTATCTCTCTTCAAAACTGGAAAAATTGGTTTGGGAACCTTAAAAGGGATGGAAATTACATGGTAAAACAAGGTTGTAAGGATTTAAATAAGAATTTAGTTCATCTACTTCCCCAAAGGGCATATTCTTTTTGTTGGGATAGTAAATTATTACCCAAGACAGGGAGTTTTGCTTGGTTGGCACTAAGGAAGCAAATATTAACTAGTGATCAGTTAGAAAAATTAAGAATTTCTGACCCTTTCATGTGCGCATTGTGAAATGAAGAGAATGAGTAAGTATATCACTTGTTTTTGAAATGCAAGTTTGTGTAGCAAAGCTAGGATTTTGTTCTAAATAAGCTTAATTTTTACTCTCCTTTGCCAAATTCTTTATGGGATTTGTTTCAAATATAGATAGATCTATTCAAGTCTTCTTTCTTTGCATGTATATGGAGAGTGGTCCCAACACGAGTTGTATGGAATCTATAGTGGGAGAAAAATTTACACATTTTTCAAGAAAGTAGTTGCATTAAATGATGTAGTAAATGCAAAAATAAAGAATGTAGTTTTTGAGATAGTAAATGCAAGTGTTCAATAGCATTAAGGCATTAGTTCAACATTTAGAAATTCGGATAATCACATCCTATAGAATTGGAAGTATTGAAAGCTTCCTTTCCCAGGTAGTCTCTTGCAGCCAAAGGCAGATAAGTGTAATAAGAAACATGTTAGATGGAAGGCACCCCACGATGGATTCATAAAGTTGAACATCGATGGGACCTTAAAAGGGAACCCAAGAGAATTAGGGGAAATAATTTATTTATGTGATTCAAGGGGTAAAGTAATAGCACTCAGTTCAAATTATCTCCTAAAAGGATCTAATAATTTAGTAGAATCAAAAGCATTGTTGATAGGTTTAGAAATTGCTATGAAGATTGGTGTTAAAGACTTACATATCGAAGGTGATTCCTTATTGATATTCAATGCTTGTAAAGTAAAGAATGTTCAAAACTAGAGTCTCCAATATGTGCTTTAACGAGTCTGAGATTTCCTTGATAGATTTTAGTATTATCATATCATGCACATGTATAGAGAAGGTAACATATTAGTTGATTATTTAGCTAATATGGGATGTAACATGCAGGAGATCTGTGTATTACATGACCTCTCCCAACTCACAGAATTTCCAAAATTAGTGAAGATTGCTCAACAAGATGTCTTAGATTTGCATGGAGGGTCAATTTGAGGGATAATTTTCATTATGTTCTTGAAAGAGCTTGGGATTTGATGGAGAATGTAGGTTGTACACATTATTAGAGGATATAATACGCACTGGTTGGTAGAGATCATAAAATTTAAATGGAGCTGATTGGTAAGTTGTGTCAAATGCGAACAAATCCTAGATACCATCCATGTGGCAATATTGTCGTCGGTTATGAGCTACATGCGTTTCCCACATGGAAAATTTAATTACAATGACTGCATCATTATGATTAATGAATTATAGTCTCATTCTATCTCTGTGTGCCCGAATTTGGAAAGGAATTACTAAGGACGTATTGGTGTTAATTGAAGGGGCAACAGAGTCCTTTCTATTTACAATTTAGAGATTATTAAAGGGTTTTACAAAGTTAGTAATCAAGATATGATGCTAAATTTGTCACCTCATTCGAAGTGCATTAGTAATGGGAGGCCTTTGGTTCATGTGATCATCAAATCCCTATGTTAGAATCATGCTGGGAAAGGATGCTCTTAAGCAAGCGAGGGTAGCTCTTTTTATTTGCTAACCTTGTTTTGATCTTTTGCATGTGATTATTTGTACCTAACACTGCATATAATAATTATTTTGTATGCCTGGTGACAAATGTTAGCTTTACAAACCCAGAGGCAAAGGCTGCTCAAAATCATGATGATCTCATATGGATGGTGTCTCCTCCTTTCAAGCATGTGAAGGACTTCATATTATTTCTAGCTTAATTTCATTTTGTCACAATTTCAAGCGTAGCAGCCGAAGGGTTTCAAGAAGGTGGGAATGCAAGTTCAATCCTCATCAAAAGATGAAGGGGAAATCAAATTTTATAGATCCTATGGAAAAACGACAATGGAATACCTACCGTGCAACCATAGAGTACCTATTCCAATTGCAGAATGGGAGCTTCCTTTCTTTGAATCAATTAGAGATTTACAACTAGCCCAAGTATTTAAATCCCATTGTTACCAATATAGAAAGAGTGTTGTTTGAATTATTGGAGAAGAGGTACCTTATCCCCAAGCTCAACGGGCCATTTTTTCCCTCTCAATTGGTCCCTGTCTTTCTATCTAATGCTTATGACTTGCTTCAATCTTTACTCGATCTTAATTTGATAGCTTCAAAAGTTGTTAAGGATGTCTTTCTGCAAGATCATAAATTTCTGAAAGGCGGACACACATATGAATTTTGGAAAGGTCAGGGGAGAGTAGGTGGCCTTTTCCCTCAACACTTTCTTCTCAATGGGAATGTGTATGTCTTTGTTCTTGATGGCATAAAAAATACAGTGGAGATGCGTAGCTTTTGTTACCTAAAGTCGGCACTAAAAAGACATAGGGTGGCAGTTGGTGATGAAAACGTAGATGATATTAGATGGCAGACTAGTGCTATCCTCACTCTACTCAACCATGTTCATCCTGAGAAAATTAACATGCTGGTACATCCACCTTCTCAAGTACCTCGAGCGATTCCTCTAGTTGTCATTTTGTATCGTGTGATCTCTTCTACTCCTCTACAACAACATGAGATTCCTAATCTTAATATTCCTCTGCAATCGAATGACTTGGGTTACATGAAGATCGAGAACTTGAATAAAATTAAGTAGAAAATGACATTGTGGAAATGGAGTAATAAGTGGATATTGCTTTGTAAAGGGTTGATGAAGGGAACTAGATGTATATACATGTAGTATCTTTAGGATGAGGGTTTTTTGTTCTGAATAGTTTCTTTTATTTTGTCATATAAGGGTTAATGTCTGTAGGAAATGAAAGCATAGTAAATCTAAGGGTAATTTTGTAATTTGTTTTGTAGTAAGCTATTTTGATATAGTCTAGTTGTTTAAGCCATAACAAATATTTTGTATCCTACTTATTATATATTAATATATATATCGGCTTTTTGCCTTTAGATGAAAAAAAATCATGATTCATAAAAATATTTAAATGAAAGTATTAAAAAACTCTAAAAAAAAAATGAAATGAATAATATGAAATGAAATGATCGAATGAAATCATGAGAGTGAATGAATAAATGAGCATAAATATTTAGAAGGGTAGAGTGAAGTCATGTAAAATTAAAAGTATGAAATTTTTTTAAACTCACCCTTTTAGAATTATCAAAAGAAAAATGTATATTTAATTGAAAGCCCCATAAGGAACACATTTTCATAAATAAAAAAATATGAACGATATGTGTGCCTTTTAAAAATATTTTCATGAGAATAGTTAGAAAAGATAATCCTTAACTATCATGTGAGCCTTTAAAAGAAATAATAAACTATAACCCTCCATTTAAAAAAAAAAAATAGTTCAATTTTTCATTTTAAATAAGAAAATAGTTTAAATTGTGGATAATGATTTTTTAATTATCAAATGGTTTTCACAAAATCTAAATATGAAACAACAAACTATTTTTTTTTATTTTTCTAAATTTATTTGGCAAATTCATTATATTTGGTGAATTTAATTACTTTATTTTGTAGTAATATTAATTTGTAGATTTTCAAATAAGAGAATATGTTGAGAATATGCCAAGAAATTCTTAAAAGCTAGAATATTTTGTTAAAAAATAGAATATGCTTCCATTTTAAATTTGAGTCATTGATTGAAAATCGACTGGGAGACATTGATTTGTAGCTTATTTTTGAGTGCTTATGCCTATAAAAGACAATTAGATTAATCATTTTAGAATTTTTGATAACTGTGGGGAAAATAATTGAAGACTTCTCAAGTTTTTATTAATTCATGGTTTCCTGTCACTTAGATCGGTGAAATTGTTTGTTTATACTTGTAAGAACTGTGAATTTGATACCAATTATGGTCATATACATTATAAATGTAGTGTCAAAAAATGTCATCAGTGAAATTTTCACACTTGCTTGGGCCCTCCTTGTTAAATTGAGCTTAATGTCACCTTGACTTAGTGTTGTAATGTGATTAACACACTCACATTAGGTCTTGTGCCCTTGTGAATTAAATAAACTTAATCATGCCTTATTTTAAGTGTTGTAAAGTGTTGTATCACACTTTCACACTTTTCTAAGGTTGCCATTAATAATTAGGATTTTTTATGCTCTAATTAGCCTTATTTTTCATCCACAAGCCTCATTTAATATATCTTTTTGAGGATGATCCCAACACAAATCAACATCCAATCATAATTCAGGTGTTTCTAGGTTGTGTGGCCCAAATTTGGTGGTCTGGGACTCATTCATCACCTTGGATGAATAAGTCCCACCTAAAGTTTTGGGTACCAATCCTAGTTTCACACCTTTCTAAGAAATTTTGAAAATGGTCCCATAAATTATGCCTGATGGGACTCATTTGCCACTTTCAAAAAATGAGTCCCGTGTGGCCCAAAATTAAAATTAATTCAAATTCCTGGTGGGATTTTATCCTCCTAAATCTGATGTCGGCTTGTAGTGTTGTAATTTCGAGAATTCTTACATAATAAAGTATAAATACAAGGTTCTTTCACTCATTTTCACCTAAGACTTTTGTGAGAGAATTCATACTTAGAACATAATTCAGTTCACAAGAGAATTCAAGGGAAAATTATCAAGCATTTTAGAGCATTATTCAAGCACCAAGCATCATGTCAAAGTCTTCATGCATCATGTTTGTTCTGGAGTTAACAATTGTGATGTAGGGTTTCCTAATTCAAGCTAGCATTTCATTCAAGATCTATCACATGCAAGCAAGAGTCAAAAGATCTACATCCATTGGATCCATTTCATACATGTTTACAAGACTTCATTGCTAGGGTTTGGTGAGTCGCAACATCTTATTTTGTTCATTCATCATTCTCCATTCCTATTTCATTCTTTTGCAAGGTTTCATTACCAAAATGTTGTTTGACCAAGGAAAACTCCTATCCACTAACAAAACTTCATTTTCCCTCTCTTTAGTGTGTGATTTATAGGTTTAGATTGAAGACACATTTTGTATACACCTAAAAATGGTTTGGATAAATCTAATTAATTAAATACAATTATTTGATTAATTAACCTTTAATTCATCTATTTATAAATAAATAGAAATATTTATTTATATGATTCACATTCTATTTTCCTATATTAAATACAAAAATTCAATAGTTTGTCTTATTTAATTATCTAATTTTTCTATCTTAATTAAATAAACAAATTGAATAGTTTGTTTTATTTAATTATCTAATTCTTTCATCTTCATTAAATAAAAATAAATCACATCATTTGTTTAATTATCATCTCCCTTTATTAAATAAACAAATTCCAATTGTTTTATTTAATAATACATCTTCCCTCCTATTGTGCAGTTTTTGCACACACGCCCCACTAAAAGTGGGGACCCTCTTTTTTTTTCGCTTTTGGGTGTCCTAGCCCTTCTTTCTTGGGGGTTTTGCTTGCTTTTGGCTTGTGCTTTGATGTTAATCTTGCTAGTTGAAGTGGCACATTTATGAATTTTATTGAAAATCTTGAGTTCTGAATGCATTCCAGAGTTTTCACTACTTTTGGGAAAATCTGCCTTGGCCAGATTTTCCCGGTTTTCTTTCGGAGTCTGGAAGTGACTGCCTTTGACCCAGATCCGAGGAAATCCATCATGTCTGTATTTCTTTGAACTCTGTTGCCCTGTCGAATCTTCGGTTTTTTGTGGTCATGACTATCTTGTCGACCGCATTAATGGCGATTGTGCAGATTTTTGGGTCATTGATATATTGGTTTTGGGGAAGTAATTGATCATTTTGAGTTTGCGTATTTTCTTATCATTTGAGTTTGGAGTCTTGGAGCTTGTGGTGTATTGCTGGATCATGCTTTTTCGAGTGCTGCATTTTAATTTCCTATGCGTGGCTTGTATCCTGCTCGTGTTTGTGGGTTGATTGTTGGCATCACTAGTTTTGGTTCTCTTGCTCTCATTGTATGTAGATATGTTCTCTTCCTCTACTGGTTCAATTACTTCGCTTCATTTTCTTTCTGGTCTTTCATTGCTTCGTTTTTCTTTGGGTATGCACGCCATGACCGGGCATTTATGAGTTTTGTTGTTTTACCAATCCCCAATTGATCATTAGGTGTTTATTTTTTGGGTCTGGTACTTGTATTCTTTTGGGTGTTTGCTTGCACTGGTTTGAACTTCCATCTTTTCTTCGTAAGCAAGTCATGCCTAGTTTTCTGTGCTTTCATGGTAGAGATTTTAGGGTTCTTGACCTAGGGCATAGCCGATCCTTCTCGAATTGTTGTGAGGAGTGTTTTAAATTTGTATTTGATCCGTTGGAGGTCTAGGTTAAGTCATTGTTGAGGTGCAGGCCTTAGATCCAGGTCATTTGAATCATTTTGGTAAAAGAGAGGAAAATGTGGATAGGTTCAGGTTTTTGGTGTCCTCGAGGAATTCCGCTTCCCTCGGATTTCCCTGGCTTTTCTCATTCTTTCTCTTTTGCCACTTAAACCATACTTTTGTTTGCCTCATGGAAATTCCCTTCCTCTGGATTTTCCCAGTGTCCGTAGTCAGGTCGATTTGCTGGATTCGTGCTTTAAATGATAATTTATTTGATGACTCGCTAAAATCCATTTCCTCCGAATTTTCTCGAATATTCCATGCTTTCGTCGTTTTCTCGAATTAATTATAACTATTACCATTTTCGGGAAAATCCGTCTCTGGCAGATTCTTCCGGGATTCTTGTGAGAATGTTGAATATGATGGTTGGGAGGAATTGGTTTATTAATAATGTATTTGAATGATCAAATGAACTTATGCTAAGTATTTCTAGGGTTATCCCTTGGTTGAATTTGTGAATTTGGATAATATTATGTGGGTTCGTTCTTGGTTCACTGGAATCCGCCTGGTCCAGATTTTCCCAGAAATCGTCTCTAGTGTGGAATCCGCAAAGGGGGGGCTATAACCCAAACTTTGAGATATTGACTACTTGCACTTGTTGTTTCTTTTGGATCTGATTGTGGTCATCTTTATTTGTTTGCAGGCAGGATCAGGACAAGATGTTGCTGGTCAAGGTAAAGGGAAAGCAACAGATCCTAGTGCAGAGACTTATGCGATCTCTGATGCAGAGAAGGTAAAACTAGATATAAAGAGCAAATTCCTGAGAGTAAGTTGACCTCTATTTGGTCAAGAATCACTAATACTAATGTGGGGATGTGGGACTATGAAGAGTTTAAGGTTGAGATGTCAGTACAGAGCCCTTCTTTGTTGTTCAGAAGAATGGTGGACTCCGGATTGGCCCATGTAGCAGGATTCCCCTCCACGGTGCAATGTTATGAGTTAGTGCTGGAATGTGCCAAGAACTATGATAGAGGGACACAAAGAATAATTGGTCCCCAGGGAAGGATTCTAGCAGGCTTTAGCCTTGTATCCATTGCTGCAACTTTTGATATGCCTAAAATGTCACATGTGGTGGCCTTTGATAGGGATGGTGCCAGGAAGTATTATGAGGAAAATGTACTTAAGTCCTAGCACGTGATTAACTCTTGGTTGGAGAAGCCTAAGTCCCATTTCTCCAAGCTGCCAAAGAAACTATTCAGGCTCAAGTTTAAGAGGGAATACTACAATGTCATCACTCTTCTCAGTAAGCTAGTAGGGTTGAAGAGTGCAGGTGTGTTCGAGACTTGGATGTTTAATGTTTTTGCTAGAATGGAGTAGGGAATTGACTATCACTAGGTAGGTGTTATAAGTGTGGTTATCCATGAGCAGTTATGCAATGTCTTGCAAACCAAGACTTTCACCATGACCTCCTACCTAGTGTATTCATTGGCAAGACTTCATCCATACAAGGGGTTAAGCACTAGGGATACCTTTGGACAGGATGCAATATATGAGGTGTATCCACAGTTGCACCTAACTGGAGGAAGCTACATAAGAGAAAATGATGCTTTCACAATGTACATCACTAGATTGCTCCAAGGTGCAGAGCATATGAGAATTTCTGACAAAGCTAAGCAATTGATAAAGAGATATGGGGCATGGTTTATCCAGTTCCGTACCTTCTCCTACATTAGAATTGATGGTTGTCAAAGGGCTCCCTACAGACTCCCAAGGTACCCTACTGATCATATCATATTGTTGGAAGTCACTAGGTAGATTTGTGACTTTAACATAATTGTAAAAGGAGACATACATAAAGTAGGTTTTGGGAATGAACGAGGTCTGCCCTTCCATCTAGTCTGCTCATTCTTTTGAGGAGGAGATAAGTACTTTCAGTTTCTCTTTCCATTCTAAGAGAACAAGGTTTGACATCATTGGTGAGGCCCAGAAGAAAGCCAGTAGGGAGTATAGCCATAAGGATAATATTGAGATTGCTGGGTTAATCTTGCTGATGAATTCGAGGTAAGGAAGAAGAAATTCTCCAGGTTGCTAGTGGACTTGGTAAGATTATACAATGTGAAGGCCATCCCTAACCAAGTGGAAGAGGATGTAAATGTAATCCAGGGTCATGTCTATGAGGTAGTGAAAGATAATCCTGTTGGAGAAGTTGATTGGTTATAGGAAGAAAAGACAGAGTTGGATCAAATCATGACCCCGGTGATCAAATACACCAAGATGTGGCTGAAGCACAAGATGCTATAATTGGAAAGTGAAGGTGTGTAGTGCACTTATGATCTAATGGGAGACTTAAAGTCTCACTCTACTTTTGAGAAGTCACTTGAAAAAGATCCTAAGGGTAAGGAAAAGGTGGATTCAACTTTCAAAATCTAGGTAAGGGATGTTCAAGCTGAGAAGGTGGTAGAGGTAAGTAAGCAGAGGAAACCTATCGCCAAGAAGAGGAGACATGCCTCGAAGAAAGACGTTGAGAAGGAAAAAGAAGAGGAAGAGGAGGTAGAGGTTTCTCCTCCATTGACAAAAAGGAGAAGGCTTGCAAAGCTATCACAAAAATAGGAGGAGGCTCCCAAAGTTGATAAGGAGATTGAGCCACTAGTGGTAGAAGTGGAAAGCTCAGGGGAAAGAACACAAGTGTACATGAGGAGGTCAAGGACTCCTTCCCCAAGGGATACTACAGTAAAGGAAGATGTTCTAGTGAATGTTCCCATTGTTGAGCAAGTAAGTGTCTACATTCCTCAGGATACTGGTAGCATACAAGAAGAACCAAAGAAGAATGAAAATCCTAAGGACTTGGGCGAGGAAGAATTTGAGGTTGGAGACCTCTATAGTGCACAGGAAAAAATTGATAAAGTGATTCAATCTCCCTTGGTAACATATGCAGATTCACCTGTGAGAGAGCAATTGAATAAATTTCCTCAATAGGAGGAGATACTAGTTAAGGTCCCTTCACTAGCACAAGTTGTTATGGAGGAATAGTTGTAGGATAAAGAGAATCCAATCATGGATATTCCTAATGTACCAAGTGTTAAAAAGGATACAACTGATGATCAATAGGAATAGGAGAAAGATAGGAAAAATATAGTGTCTGTTGAGTCTACTATTCCAGATTGGTTAGATAAAGAGTTGAAGAGCAAAATTGTGATAGTGGAGGATGCTCCTCCTAATTGGGATTTCATTATGGCTAATGTGGAAAATGAAAAAACTAAGAAGAAAGATAGGGTTGTGTCTCAGATTGAGAGGGATGGGTCAGGCAATAGAGTGGCTCATATTGCTACCCCTGCTCCAAATAAAGATAGAGACAATGTGAATGCCCAGGATTATCATGTGTAAACTGTTGACTTGGGGCATGCTTCTATGGAATAGGATATTGAGGAATATGAAGGCTCCAGTGCTGTAATTGTGGGTAGGTTGAAGAAGGTTATGCAAACCAGGCATTAGTTGGAGAGGGAGAATGAAAAGTTGAAGAAGTATTTGTAGAAGTTGATGAAACCCTTGCAAGCTATTAGCTCCTCTTCCTTTGCCACAGGTTTCTTGCCTCAGGAAATAATCTCTAAGCTTAAAAGGATGAAAGGCACCACACATGCTACAATTGCTTGGTTGCAGGGTATCCAAACCAGGGGAGATGCTGCCAGTAAAGACATTTTGTCAACTATAGGGGATTCCATGAGATCGATAGATTGGTTAAAGATTGTATTGGCTCAAGATAAGGAAGATATTGATCTCCTACTATAGAAGGCCACAACAATCATGGATTTCACTAAAGATAAACTGGTAAAGTGTGGGATTCTTCCTTCTCCAAGGGTTTTTGAACCTTGGGAATGGTTTGAAATCCTGCAAATGAGGTAGAAGGTCTTGAGAAAGATTCACAAATAGGCAAGGTAGATTGAGGACACTTTGACTGGTATCCATGATAAGTGTATCTCATTCTTTGAGGTCATGACAGGAAGGAAGAAGTTTGCTCCAAAACATCTTAATCTGGAGCAACTTAGGAAATGGTGGAGAGATGTGTATTCTCCAATCAGTGAAGGTACAGTCACAAAGCATCAACTAGATGATGTTGCAACATATATTGCAGTCATTGATAGATATTCAACTAATAGAGCTGATTGGGATGGTACAGTTAGGCAGGCAAGAGATGACATCAAGTGTCTTGAAAGAAGGATTAGGGTTTTTCCTGTGCCATCTGTTGTTGAGCTAGATAGAGTTTTGTTGGCCATGCATGGTGAAGAAGACCAAGCTAAAGACAAGGATGGGAAGTAGCTATATAGGGTTACATTGAGATTTGTGCTTCCCATTATCCACGTGCATTGGGCCGACCCTTTTGATACTTAGGTCAACTTGGATGAAATTGGTGCTAATGGAACATTTCATGTTTATGTTCGAATATCTTTGAGGCCGGCCTATTGTGTGGCATGTTTTATTGTAATTCTTATTTTTGGGCTGACCTATCTTTGGGATTCTCTATAAAAAAGCCATGTTGCCTCATTTGAGAAATAAGATAGAATAGATATAGAAATATAGACAAGTGATAGAATAAAGATTTTATATTAGAGCGAACTAGGGTTTATTTCAAGCAAGTGGTGTAACAGAAAATTGGAGTTGTTACTATTTTTGATGACTTAATATAAGAGAGATATTGTGATTTGGTATCTATCTTATGGAGTTTCATCTAGCATGGTTCTTGTTGTTCTATCTTTCAAATTTCTTATAAGTTTATAGTTAAATTTTTTGGTGATGCTTAGGGTTTGATGTTTGGAATGTTTGCAGTGATCTCTAGTCCATACTTTTTGTAGTTAGCTGATTGTTAGCTGCTTTGAAAAGTTGGCCTGGACTCAAAATTGTGTTTAGTTCAGTTATAAGGATTTTTTAATCTCAACTGCAATAGAATTGTTTGAATGAATTTTTGTGATTTGAAAATCTTTAAATACCTTAAAAGATTGCACTATTTTTGTGAAATTGCAAATTCATCTAGGTTAAACAAAAAGTAGTTTATGAGAGATTGGTCCATTTTAAGCATTTTATCTTTTGGCATTTTCAATCTTAGGGTTAGAAGTAGTCTTAGAATCATCTCTGAAACCTTTATCTTTTGTTGTTTCTTCATTATCTAGGTTCAATCAAAGATTCCAAGTATCAATTCATTGTTCAGATCTGATAAGTTCAAAGTCCAATGTTTGCTTGTAGTAAGGTCCCTTTGTGATTACCAACATTTTCACATTTATTACTGAGTTTTTTTGTTGCATCGTCAAGACCTGACATTAGAGAGCTTGGGATTATCTCTTTTCCCATAGAGATTTACCTTTCAAGAGAGATAGGATATCATATTCTGTCTGAGTTGTTGCTGTGCAAAAAACACCATCAACACTTCCAAAATTGAATAACTCAAATTTCCAATTAAGCACATGTCTATAGCTTTTCTATCAACAAAGTTGAAAGCTTCAAGTTGCATTCAATTTTACTTTATCTTTCTAGCCAATTTTGAAATAGACTTTAACAGTTGGAAATAGTTGGCTTCATGGATCCACAATTTCTTCCTAATCACTTGGAACAATGTCTTACTAAGGGAAAGCATTTCCCCTTCCTCCTCATCAATTTCTTCATCTTTTACCTTTGATTTATCTAGATCAAATCCGAACCATTGCTTGCTACCACATCATAATTTTCCTTTGAAAACCTATAAAAGCAACCTCTTGCTATAGGAAATAGATCCCACTTTTATGCAATTTTACTCTACAGGAATCATATTAGAGCATTTAGCATACAAGATTTGAGTAATCAGTAATCTAGAATCATATAGCAATCATATTAGCATTCATAATCACAACATATCATATTCGTTGCATCTTAGTTTACAATAGTTTATTATATCATACCATATCAATACCACAATACCATTATCATAGCTTTTATTATCAATCATTTCATCATAGTACATCATTAAGTTTATCATTCTCATTCTCTAGGTTGTCATTTTAATAATAACAGTGCACACAATTTGAGAGCCACTTTCATTTAATAAATCTTTGGAGTTAGAGAGCAATGGAATGATTTTAGAGATTTTATTATGCTTCAAATAGATTAAATATGTCATTTGAATTCTCTAATACTATTTCATTAAGGTGTATTGTTACTAGTTCATTTACACATATTTTCCACACACATAAAATAACACCCACCATGGGGCCAAATCCCCATGATTAGCATTTTTTTCTGGAATGTGACTACAAATTTGACATGATTCTATTTTAGCATGATCGAATTTTTTTACGGCGCATCCGACAGATAATTTAGTGCACCCAAATACTGTTTCAGTGCATCAAAATATTATTTCGGTGCATTTAATCATTGTTATAGCACATTTGATAATTATTTCAATGCTTTCATTTATTCTTTTAGCACGTCTAATATTTATCGCATCTAACTATTTTTACAGAAAATTGATTTTTTTTGGATATTAATCTCTTTTTTTTGTGTTGTAGGTACAAGGTACACTGGTCAAAGATAGTTGTTTGAAACATTTACGCTGGTCAAAGATGAATATTACAGATTACTAATGGTGTTTGCAGGGTTTTGAACTTATTATTGCCTTCTTTTATTTAAGATAGGCATCTATCTTAAGTAGGAGGATAATTGGACCCCCTGTTTATTGTGGTTGAAGTGATAGGCTTATGCTCTCCCCTTCACTGGGTGATCAAAATGCTAGACTCACTTTTCATGCTTTTATTAACACCTTTAGAAGGCCTAGCATAGTGGGAAAAATTACTCACCCTATGGGAACAACTTAAGTGGGAACAACAAAAGCCAAGTGTTCCAACCCACTATAATCAAAAGAAATTTTTGGGAAAGTTCGCAATTTGATGGTAGTGTGCATGATAACCATCCCCAAAGCCTTTGTTCTAAAGGTTGGGAGGTCTCCTGAGGAATTTTATCTATTTCCACACCAAATGAAAACCCTATCTACAAAATTTAAGTTAGAATCTAATTGTGTCAGTTTCCTAATGCTTTCTATATCACAATCCAAGGGGAGGGAAGAATTTTCCCCCAAGACACTCACCATATAACTATCTGAGACCCCAGCCAAAAGTGGAGGATTCGACTTTGGTTAAGACTTGGGAAAGGAAAAAACATGGGTGCCCTCTAGGGGGTGACAGAACTATGTGAGCTGACATAGTTACAAGATGCAGGTTGTGGTATTTTTAGTGACCTTTTGAGATAGAAAATTGATTGAACTATCTTTATTGTGTTATCCCAATGAAAATTGAAAGAATCAAACTTGATTCTAGAATAAACACTATATGTTTAATGTGTAGAATTGAAACAACTATTTGCAAACTTGTTGTTGTGTGTAACTCATTTTAAAAAAGATATCATCCAATCAAAGCAATCATTTTCCATAGTCCACAATAAAAAAATTAGATACAAGGTCATCAAATCAGAAGTTATACCTTGGAGTGAAATAATATTCAATGTTTAAAACCAGAGAAAAAAAGAAAGACTGTCAAAATCCCAAATACTTCCATAATAGCACATTTGATCTCTGTTATAGTGCGTCCAACCTATTTAACAGTGCATTAACCCATCTTTTAGTGCATAGGAGGAACAGTCTAGCACATAGGAGGAACATTCTAGAGCATAGAAAGAAAATTTTAGTGCATATACGGAAAATACAACACATCCAATCTGTTTAACAATGCATCAAAACAATTTTTTAGTGCATCTTCCAATTCTTTTACTGCATCAGAGGATTGTTATAGCGCATCCACCAAAGCAAAAACTAGAGAGCTGTTTGCACTATCTGTCAGAATTTTTACATCATAATTTGGATTTTTATCATAACATAACCTCTCTCAAATCAAACCAAAGTCTTAAAATTTTGAAAATTGAACTTTACAAGTGAAATTCTTCAAATTAAACCAAGATCTACCATCCTAAGAGTGTCTAAATAAAACACATTTGATTAAAAGCCAAGTTTCATTATCAAGATCAGTCATCCTACTTCAAGAAATGAATTTGTATAATCATACTTGTCAACTTAGTCTAATCAATAGAATTTATCATTCTATTTGACTCAAGTTAACATCCTTGACACTATATCAAACTAATATCAAAGTTTAGTGGACAATCATAACATCCATATGCCAATTTTTACAAGATCACAAAGACTAAAATTTCAAGAGAAAGAAATTGAAATCCATTTGAACATGTCTGAGATTGAGGGAAATCTACTCAACAGATCCAACCAACATAATAATGGTGAAATATCTGAAGAGGATCTATAAAATATGACACAAGGCCCCAAGTTCCATAAGTTTATAGAGAAAATTCTGGAAAAGGATGGGGAAAAGTATGTGTTAATGTTAGTTGATCTGGGTGTTAAAGTTCCAAAGCACTTTGATATTAATAGATCAACAAAAACACCTAAAAGAGCTGAGACTAAAACACAAAATACAAATGAAGTGGATGGAATGAAACATCAATTACAAACCTTACAACAACATTTCCAAGATATGCAAACAAGAACTACTAAGAGATATTTGTTCTAGGATATTTTTTCATATCCTTTTCCTCAAAATGTGAACATGATTCCATTTCCAAAACACTATGAGTTTCCCAAGTACGATAAATACAATGGAAAAACAAATCCTCTCGACAATGTAAGGGAATTTCAAGCTATGAGCTTATATTTTTCTCATGAAGAGACATACTTGATGAGGCTATTTCTAAGAAGATTAGGTGGAAAATGTATGGAGTGGTTCTCTAAGTTAACTCCAGGAATTAGATCCTTTGAAGATCTGGTTAATAAATTTATAACTCAATACTCCTACAATATACAACATGATATCACAATGAAGGATCTTTGCAATAATAAAAAAAAGAAAGGTGAAACATTTCTCTCATTTTTTAAAAGATGGAGAAGGTTGTTTGCAAGATATCCATGTTCCATACCTAAGAAGGAAAAGATGGAACTATTCATTGATAATTTAAATGATGACATGAGTTATAGACTTGAACTACAATGTCCCCCTACATTCAAGAAAATGATCGAAAATGGTCTCAAGATAGAAGAAGCATTGGTCAAAAGAGGAGTCCTAAAAAACATACAATGAAGGGTCAAATAATGCCAATTCCTTAAACACACAAAAAACAATGATAAACCCAAGTTTTGGAAAAATATAGAAATGCTACAAACAATGATGTTGTGACTGAAACACAAAACACAAAACCAATATTCAATCTAACAACATTTGTAACAAGGGTATGTGCAGGATCATCATGGGAGAAAAAGTGGTGATATGTAAGTGATATGATGGCCCACGTGGCTAACAAATTTTTTTACCCAAAATTGATGAAACAAAAAGGGTTTTTAAAGGAGATTTTGAGTTATCCAACAATATAATTTATTCTTTACTTTGAATTTAATAAATAATTATTATTCATTTTCTATTTGAATTACAACTAAAGTCCTAATTGATAGGCTGATTGAAAAACATCTATAGTTTTCAAATGCTATCACATTTTTTGAATCTAAAACATGTGTCATATTCTATGCTTCACATCTATAGGATTTAAAATAAATAATTTCATGAAGTTTTGACCAAGCTAAGGTGGTCAGACGTACAAGTTTTTTTATTTTTTGGAAGTCGTAATAAAAAAATTCATAATTAATTATTTACTTTGAAAACAATACAAAAAAATATGCATCACATCGAGACATGAGTCCTATACTTATATCTAAAATTTAATAAAAAAATATTATTATTTTATTCTGGTTAGCATGGTCAGACAAACACCTAATTCTTATTTTTTCCTTGAAATTTAAGTACTACTACATTGAAATTTCAAATATTCACCAAATAGAACTTGCAAAAAAAATAAACCTAGTAGTTTATAAACTACATTCAATTTGCTATAGATTCTATTTTTACATATTTTTGAAATAATATAGATAACTTATTCAAATTTTTATGTCAAGTTTCATAACTCTGATTTTTTGAATTTTCATTGCCACTTAAGGGCCTACTTTTTCCATGATGATCCTGCACATAGATAGAAAGACAACTCAAAGCAACAACCAAGGCAACAACCTAAATGCAAATGAAAACAAAAATTAAAACAATGTTGGATCTAAATCACAACCATTCCAAAAGCCATCAAATCGGAGAAAATTCACACCTTTAGGACAATCATTGGAATGAATATTAAAAGAACTTATTGAAGCCAAAATTGTAACATTACAAGACCCGTAAAATTGGGATCCACAAGTCAAACCATTTTTGTGGGATGACGCACATTAATGTGATTATCGTAAACACAAAGGTCACCAAACAAACGATTACTGGAAGTTCAAAGTTTTGATCCAAGACCTAATTGAAAACAAGAAAATATTTGTTGAAGGACCACAAACAAACAACAATCATGGATCTTGTTGGGTCTCAAAAATGTTGGTTTCAATGAACCATGAGAGGCTGCCAAACTCTCAATATGTTTTTGGTCAACTAACAAGGCCAACCTGTATGGTTGAACCCTCTACTCTTAAGGCTCTGCTAAACCTAGGCAGGTGCACCTATATGAGTGACACAGATTTTGAATTTTACTTTTCCTACTTGACCTAACTATCCACAAATGGAAATTTGATAGTGGAAAGAATATGATCCTAAACTAATGTACATGGAAAAAAGATCAAATAAGGGATTCTAGGATTTTCCATGTACTGGCAATATCCTGTATCCTTTTCTTCCTATACTACTGTGCATGGAAAATTTATGAGAAGTCTTCTTCGAGAGTTGTCCATGCACTGGCAACCCTTGATCCTCTGTGAATTTTAAGAGAAAAAGTTCTTCTGAAATTGCCCATGTACAGGCAATTCTTACTCTTCACCACTCATACTTTATAAATAATATGAATCCTCTCCTTGCTTGCCAATAATAAAAAAAGATCCTAACCACAGTGCCTCAAATTTTCCATGTTTTCCCTTCTCTTGGCATCTAGCATTCCACATCAATACTAGATCATCCTTTTCAAATTTTCTACTTCTTGCTTTTTTGTCAAACAAATATTTCATTTGTGCTTGCAACTTCATGTGCTGGTTTTGAGTTGTTCTTCTTACTTCATCAAGTTCTGCAAGCTGCTCCATTCTCTCCTCCATTGGTTTAGGAACATCTATATCTTCTTGAAGGATAAATTTGTAAACTGGCAATAAATTTTGCAAAGGAATCCTAGCTTGTGTTCCATAGACTAATTCATATGGGGGTTTCCAAATTGCATTTTTGATAGTAATTATGTCTACCCATACAACCAATCTTAACTTTGAATCCCAAGATTTTTTGTTCTTACTGAGCATCCTTTTTATGATTTTTAAAAGACTCTTGTTGCTAGATTCTTCCTGACCATTAGCTTGCAGATAATATGGGGCAGAATAAGAAATATTGATACCATATGTCTTACAAAACTCTTTGAACTCATTAGAATTGAAACACATGCCATTATCTGTAATAACTCTCAATGGTGTACCAAATCTAGTAATAATGTTATCCATTAGAAAGTTGATCACAACTTTACTTGTTGCTTGCTTGCTTGGGATTGCCTCTACGAATTTGGTGTAGTAGTTAGTGGCCACTGTATCCATATATGTCCTCCACTCAACTTCTCTTGAAATTCTCCAATGAAATCAATTCCCCATTGGTGAAAAGGGGCTTCAATATGCATAGGTCTGAGTGGTAGAGCTCCCTCATACTTCATTTTCCTTGAGAACTTTTGGCATGCCTCACACTTCCTTACATATGAAAATGAATCATTAAAAAATTTTGGCCAGTAATAACCTACCCTAAGGATTTTATGTGCAGTTGTCTTTGCTGAATAATGTCCTCCACAGACTCCTTCGTGCATTTCTTTCAGAACATGATCAGCCTGTGATTCATCCAAACATAACAACAACATTCCATCCCTATTTTTCTAGAATAGATCTCCTTCTATAAATACATATTTTGAAGCCTGAAGTTTTAAAGTTCTTTTTTGGTTATCACTCAGTCCTTCTGGGCATTTTGTGTTTCTAAGGTAATGCATGATGTTTGTGTACCAGGGTGTATGTTCAATACTTGCAATTGCATTTCCTTCTCCTTGTACATTGCAGATTTGGTTTGCCTCAATGTTTGTCTCTTCCATCAATTTGGATAATCCTTGGCCTCTTACCAATTTAGTAATTTGTATTTCCATATCAAATTCTTGAATTTTGTTAATCCACTTGCACATTTTCCTTGTCACTTCTAATTGTGTCAAGATGTCTTTGACTGCTGTGTGAGGGACAAATACAATTACTTTGGCTCCAACAAGATATGGCTTGAAAGATTTAGTGGCTTTTACCAGTGCAAAGGCTTGTTTTTCCATTATGTCATATTTCAATTCTGATCCCTATAAAGATTTACTAAAGAAATATATAGGTTGCTCATGACCATCCTCATTTTTCTATAACATGACAGCAGCTATTGTATGCAGGGAAGCAAATGAAAATATTTGAAAATGATTTGTGAAATCAGGAGACTTGAGGACAGGGGCTTCCTTAATGGCTTTTTTAATGGATACAAAGGGTTCTAATGCTTCTGGGGTCCATTCAATCTTTTGTTCTTTCTTTAACATTTTTGATATGGGTTTGACAATCTTAGCAAAGTTGGATGCAAATCTCCTAACAAAATTAATCTTCCCAAAAAATGACTAGATAACTTTCACATTTTTAGGGAGAAGAACTTTGTCGATAGCCTCAACTCTCTCAGGATCTATCCTAACTCCCTCTTTTGATACAATGTGTCCTAGGAGCTTCCCCTCTATAATAGAAAAATGACACTTCTTAGGGTTCAAACTAATGCCATATTCTAAAGCCTTAATGAATATTTTTTCAAGGTGCCCTATATGATCTTCAACTCTTTTTGAGTAAGCCGTGAGGTCATCCTGATACACCACCATTATAGCATTGATCAAATCAGAAAATGCTAAATCCATAGCCCTTTGAAATGTTGCTCCTGCATTGGTGAGACCAAAAGGCATTCTCACATATACATATGCTCCCCATGGGATTGTGAAGGTTGTTTTATACTGCTCAGATTCCTTGACCTTAACTTGGTTATAACCAGAGAAACCATCCATTATAGATAGCAACTCACATCCAATTACTTTATGCAAAATGGCTTCCATGTTAGGTAGTGGGTACTTATCTTTAAGAGATGCTACATTCAAATTTCTGAAATCTACACCCAACCTTATATCTTCATTTTTCTTTCTAACAGGAACAAGGTTTGACACCCATGTTGAGTGCCTCACAGGTTTGATAATACCTCCATCTCTAAGCTTGGTCAATTCCTCCTACATTTTTGGTCCCAGAGTGGGGTTAATGGTCCTTTGTTTCTGTCTAAATGGCTTTGCATCTGCTTTCAATTGAATTTCATGCTGAAATAAATCCTCCCTATATGCCTTGAGGTCTTCATAAGACCATGCGAACACATGTTTATACTTCCTTAACAATGAAATCAGCATTCCTTGGATAGTAGGGCTTATCTTTTTTCCAATGTATACCTTCCTTGGTGATAGTTTGGTCCCCAAGTTTATTTCTTCAACATTTTCCCCTCTGACTAGGGTTTGTTTCATAAGGGATCGATCACTTCCATCGTATACTCTTTCCAAAGCTACCAACCCCTTGGGAAGTTTATTAGTTTTGAGTTGTAGGACCTTCTTTCCAAACACTTTCTCTTCTCCATTTATTTCTTCCACAAAGGCATTGAAATCAATTTCTTGAGCCTCATACTAGTCTATACATTGAAGGAACTTTAAAAGGTCAATGTTATCATTGAAAACCTGCCAACTATATACATTGTTAGGTACTACAAGTCTTGTTTTGAATTCCACTTGGGACACTCCTGCTAATGTGATATCATCTTGTTTTAAAGCTATATTTGGCAAGAAATCTGTCATTATGTTTTTTGATCTGTCCACCCAATCAATGGAAAAAACATCAAATATTTCAATTGTATCCCATATCGCATTCCTGTATTGTTTCAATCTTTTATTCTTTGCTATATATTTTGATCTAATCTAAGATACAACCAGTTCTAAATTTCCAAAAACTGTCAAGACTTTGATCTTGTGTTTTACTGCTATATTCAATCCAGTCAATAAAGCCTCATATTTTGCTACAATGTTTGTACATTCAAATGCTACAAAAAATGAATATTTATAAGTTGAACCATCGGGAGATATAAAAACTACACCAGCTCCATTTCCCTCTTGCATGCAATCTCCATCAAAGTACATTTTCCATATTCCTTGTTGATTTTCAGAAATATTCTGATCAATTGGATCTTTACTTTCCAACTCGGGCTAAGATAGTTCTACTCTAAAGCTTCCTAGATCAATTTCACAGAAACAATTTAGTGGTTCTTGAGGAGCATATTCAAGAATTTGGTTCATTCTAGGCTCTTTATATAATTTTACCTCTTCCCCTTTTATTGGTATGGTGGCATATGACAATTCAAACTGTACATTGCCTCCTACTGCAGCAGTCCATTGTCTTGATAGAAGCATCCCAAATTGAGGTGGTGTGTCAATTATAGTTATGTCAATAATGTAAGAGGCTTGTGGGTAAGTTTCCAACCTAACTTCCACATTTTTCATGATTCTCACAACCGAGATAGGCCTACTATCCATAGCATAACATTTATCTCCGTCCACATCTACCCATGAACCAAGTCGCTTCATTACCCCTACTAGCATGATATTCATAGAAGCACCCGAGTCTATCATGCAATTTCTTACTAGTTTGCCTCTTATGAGTAAAGTGGTGAAAAATGGGTCAATTTGTGGTGTGTTCATCAGGCAAGCTTCTAGGATTTTTACCTCCTCCTTTTTATTATTTATCTCTAAGACCTCTTTGTTCCCAGGGCTTTGATTTCCATTAGAAATTAGTTGTATGGTACTTTCCCTATATTCTTTGATTTTCATCATTTCAATCAAGGGCACAGACAATTTTAATTGAGAGAGAGCTTGTATAAAATCAAAAGATGTACCTTTGGCTTTGATTTCCCTTTTAGATTTAGTGCATTCTCCTTTGTTTTCCTCTTTCTCCAGTTTTGATGTTTGATCTGGCTTTCGCTTTTCAATGGGAGGTTTCTTGCTTTCCTCCTTTGGGGATCCTTTTTGTTCTCTACTGTCTAATTGTTTATTATCAGTCCCTTTTGATGTCTCATCTGATGCAATTTTATTTTTTATGAATAGCCCCCTTGGGACACCTTCATCTTTATTTATTGTTACGTTTCTCAAATGATATTTCCTTCTTGCATCCTCCATTGCTGCAATTGTCAATATTTTAATCTCATCTTCACTAGGTCTTCTTATATTACATTTGTTAGTCTGGCTTGATGCAATGAGGGGGTCTTGATCACTTTCATTTTCCTCATGGTTAGAGAAAACATGCTGCTCTACCATGTGAACATTGTATTTTTGGTGGTCCACATTATATTCTATCCTTCCTCTTCTGAAGATGCATATTTCTGTTCCAAAGGGTTAAGAATGTGGGATGTTAAATATACATTCTGGTCTTCACCACCATCATTTTTTGGTATATCTTCCTTTGATACTGACTGAGCTGTTACAGAATGTTCAGGGGAATGCGGTGCATAGCAGACTGAACACCAGGGACTTTTATCTACCATGTATGCCCCTTTTCTTTTTAATGGATTGGGTGTCTCTTTATTTCTAGGTCTCTCATTCATTGGTTTCCCATATTTCCAATTGGTATTAGAAGGCATGTCATGCAGCCTCGGTCTCTCATTCCTATATGTGTTCTCTTCCCTATTTGGGGGAACATATTGGGGAATTCTAGGATTTCCCTTTTAGAAAAAATACCTACAACTTTTCTGTTATTTTCTATAGTTAAGGCTATCTTTTGGGCCTCAACCAGATTCCTAGGATCTCTATTTCTTAGTTCATATCCTATCTTAGGATCGAAGGCTTTCAAATAGACACTCAACGCAGCAGAATCAGTCAACTTGGATGCCTGAGGTGTTTTATTGTGTAATTTAATAAACCTGTGGTTAAAATCAAAGGCTGACTCATTTTGACACTTTTGGATATTCACTAACTCGTGTAGGGAAAAGTCTGATGCACACTAATTTCCATATTATTGAAGAAACAGATCATAGAATATTTAAATGGAATGAATGGATGTTGTCAGTAGGCTATTAAACCAGTCCCTGGCATCCTCATTCAATGACATCATAAATAATCTCATTTGTACATCCTCATACTGCATGCCCAAGTTCTGAATGACTATTTTGAAATTTCTCAGATGTTCCTCAGCTATAACTACATTACTTCCTATGAATTTAGGGACTAAATTCCTCCAATTGCTATCCAGGGGATAAGGGTAAATTTGAAATCCAGCAAGATCAAATTGCCTAATCATAGTTGTGCATTCTGGGGGAGGATTTTGGTATTTTTGGTGTTGGTAGAGTAGGTTGTTATTTCCCATGTATTGATGGCCTTGTGGGGGCATATATTACTGATAAGGAGGTGGCTGAATATTTTGGTGTTGTGGTGGAGCATTTGTGTTTCTATTATGATTCCATTTCGGTGGGCTAGAGGGGAATTTGATGGCTTCCTATTGTTGTTCTTATGAGTAGGGGTATATTTGGGTGAAATAGTCATTGGTGTTTTGATCTGAGCTTTGTGTAACTTCATCCTTCTTAATTCTTATATTGCTTGAAGTTCTTGCTCATACTCTACCCTTAATCTTTTTGCATTTCACTCCCTTTGTTCCAACCGTGTATCTTCTTCATCTTGTGCCGTGAATTCATGATTTTCTTCGAATGTCTGATCATACTCAAGACCTCCTTCATAGAGCATTTTTCTTTGCTAATCCTCATACTCTTCCCTTTTTCTAGCTTCAAACTCAGCCATGGACTCTTCAGCTTTCCCAAGGTTTACCCCATGGGAAGGATTTCTCCTCTCCTTAGGAGTGTGAAGCTCCTTAGATGGACTTTCTTCGTTTGCAACCGTATCATATGAATTGTATGTTTCCAATGATTTTGAAACTTTGTTTTTTGTTGCTGTGTCCAATTCATTGAATGCTTTCTTGCTCTAATTGTTTTTGGGATTTGACTTTCCTTTATTATCAGGACCGTCCCCCTCCTTGTACAAAGATCTCCTTCCTTGCATGTTATGAGGGACTATGATGGTCTGAACTCTAGGTTGATTCCTTTATGATTTGTATCTTATTGTGTCAGTCTCAATACTTTTATTCATTCAGAGTCGCCACCCACTTTTTCTAAAAGTGAGAAAAGATTTTGTGGTTATCTTACCCAGTGGAGTCAATTTCTTTCAAATTTTAGTTATGGTTTTCTATAATGACTTTATATTGAAAGGTTGTCTATTACCAGACAATTCTTCTAGTTTTTTTCCCAGCAGAGTCACTAATTTGTTGGGTCTCAAAAATGTTGGTTTCAATGAACCATGAGAGGATGCCAAACTCTCAATACATTTTTGGTCAACTAACAAGACCAACCTATATGGTTGAACCCTCTACTCCTAAGGCTCTACCATACCTAGGCCAGTGCACCTATATGAGTGACACAGATTTTGAATGTTACTTTTCCTACTTGATCTAACTATCCACAAATAGAAATTTGATAGTGGAAAGAATATGATCCTAACTTGGTATGAATTGTATAAGGTATGAATTAATATGTTTAATTAAAAGATGTCAAATGAAATGGATAGAACTGATGTAATCTAAATAGGGGAGACCAATGCCTTGTTGGGTAAAACGGAGTCAAATGAAAGCTTTAAATGAATGGTTTCTATCTGGCAGGGATTCTAATTATTTGGCATATGGTATTTAGTCTATAACTTTTATAAACATGCAAGGATGTAATTATCAAACTCTTCTTAATGATCCAAATGATAATATCCAGATTATTGTGAATGACTTGAAGGAATTAATCCTTTCTTGAAAGAACCAACCAATCACATCACACGAATACAACAAATGTGTATTGATAAACTAAGAATATACTTGATATGTCAATTTAAATAACAAAGAAACATCAACCTTGGAGACAACTTGATAATATTCCAATTAATTTTAACAAATAATTGATACCAGAATAGTGCCACAACATTAAATTCCATTCATCTGATCCTTCAAAATTTATACATGCATCATAGTCTCCTTGAATATCATTCTGAAAATACTTACAACAATTTTCCTATTTTTCTTAAATCTCTCTTGTCCTTCAGAATTTTACAAATATTTATACATTACAGATCAAGGGAACGACCCTTCATTTTCTGGTTATGGTCGTTTGTATTTCATGGTAGAAAATTAAAATATTTAATTAATTGCCTATCGGCAAACTAAATATTTTTTTATTATAGTTATACCTTTTCCTGCCTTTATTTTATTTTAAATTTTACTGCAAGCTTTTCTTTGTATTTACCGCTGTACCACAGGCTTTGAATTTTCTCCCACAGTATGGCGGTGCCCGACCCCATTTTGACCATCGTGGTCTCCATCGTCACTTACCGCGCTACCACGGGCTTTGACGTTTCTCCCGCAGTATGGCGGTAATTGTTAGCAGCTTCCCTCCTTGCCTACCACTCTACTGCGGTCTTCGTACTAACTGTGTGCGGTATAGTGGTAACCGCTAATTGTTATTTCCATCACTTCCACCACTGTTACCGCATTACCGTGGTCTGTATTCGGACCCTCCATGGTATCACAATATATGTCTTCACTGCTCCCTTTGATGTTGTGTTGCCCTTTACCGTGCTACTACGGTCACTGGCTTGGCCACCAGCAATACCGCGGTAGATTCCCTTCACTGTCTGTTGACCACTACCACGACCACCACAGTCTATGCTTAGACCATGTGTGGTAGTGCGGTAAACCTTTGCTACCTATTCTTTAGCTGCCACCGCCATACCGGGGTTTAATTTTGGGAGACTGCAATAAGGCGGTAAAAGCTTATATAGTGAAATTTAAAGATGCGGTAAGGGTTATAAATTATTTTTTGCCCCTTTTCAATGGTGGTAAAGCTAAATTTTCCATGAGAAGGTAGTAAAATATAAGAAAATAAATGGGGGCAAAGTATAGAAGGTGGTTAATTGACTTTTATGGGAAAGATAAGGAAAATGCAAGGCATGAGTAGATAAAATACCCTAAGGTTTTGATGGATTTTGATGGAAATTTAATAGGATAATCCTAGGAATTCTAGTGGAAAATTTCAGTTCTAACAGAGCTTTCAAAAATCCTTTACCAAATTATGACAAAGGTGAATAATCTTCTTCAAATGGTAAAGGAAAAAATGTAAACTATGTTTATGATTCCACTATTCTCCATATTGAGGTACTTGAAGATCAAACTAATAATGCTCAAATCAATGATGAACATGACCTTGTTGATGCTGAAAATTAAATAAATAAATTTTTTGCTGCTGGTAATCATATTGATTACATGATTGAAGCTGATTATCACACTCATAATGTAGAAATTTATGACAGCAATAACATCATTACAACTGATCATCAAACCACAAACATTGCTGCAAGTGAAAATTAGATTACCGTCATAAAAATCAAAGAGAATCAAACATATCAACCAGTCAATGTGACAACAAGGGTACAAGCTAGGGTAATACTAAAAGGAGCTACAAATAAATCATTTGATACTCCTATAAAGAAAACAACTATTGTCCCTACAAATTAGTACAACATAATTGATTAGTTGAAGAAAATGCCAACACAAATCTCGATATTAGAACTCTTGAAAATATCACCAGCACACAAAGAAATCCTAGAACAAGCTCTTGTTGCCACAATAGTACCCAATAACTTGGAATTTTGCTAGTTCCAGGCTATGGCGGGATACTTAACTGCTCCTCACTACCTATCCTTCTATGAGCATGATGATGTATCATTAAACCATCCACACAATGCTACTCTCCACATTGAAGTTCTCATTCACAAACACCGAGTCAAGCATGTTCTTATAGATGGTGGAGCTGGTTTGCCTATCTATACTTTAAAATTGATTTGTGCACTAGGATATTTTGATAATGCTATTGATCCTAGAAGTAAAATCACAATAAAAGCATATGATGACAAAGAAAGATCTTCTAAAGGATTTATTGTTTTACCTATCCACGTGGGACCGATTGTGAAAGCCATAATCTACCAAGTGTTGGACAAAGATCTAACATATAATATACTTTTGGGACAGCCATGAATTAATGAGATGCAAGTAGTTCCATCCACATATCATCAATGCTTGAAGTTTCCATTCAATGGACAAGAAATAACCATCTTAGTTCATTCAAATAATCCCCAATAATGCAACATGCTTAAGGCAGCTCAAGATACTTTTATACCTCATAACAGGGAAGCTAACACTCCAAATTCATTAAACAATGAGAGGAAATCAAATGTTGTGTCAAAATGGGTTGAAAAGAAGGACCAATCAAAGGAAAAAGGTATTGTTGATTCCACTACAATAAACAATGAAACATATTTATCAAAGAAATTCATAGGAAAGATCTAGTTAACAGACAAAGGCATGGGAGAGTATTTCATTCAACAATCATTATGTCTTTCACAATTGCTTCCTTTACCAAGAAATTATGGACAAACTTCAACATCAATGCAACAATTATCAGAACCTATCACAATTTTAGATGGCAGATTTGTAAATCTTGGCACTTGGATTGATGAATCAGAGGATAAGGTTGTCCTAAATTGGCTCTACAAAGATGAGGAAGCATATACATCAGTAGCTCCCAAAATACAAACAGATAATTACGAAAAAGGAAAGACAATCCTAGAGAAGATGGGGTATGAAGGACAAGGATCTATCACTAAAAGGAAGGACAACATTGTAGAGCCTATTCAACCTCTCACACTTCAAGAAAAAGACAAAACTGGATTGGGATATAAAGAGGAGACAAAGGAAGAAGCTACCTAGAAGTTTGTTGAAAAATTCCTACAACTGCAAGCTAGTGATACCTATGAGATAGACTCTAATGAGTATGAGTGGGATTCACTATCTAATGTATCCTTTGAAGATAGAAAAATGGATGTAATACAAAGGTATTCACCTACATGTGAGGAGGTACAAAGCTCAGGGACTAGAGCCCTTATGTTTGGATCACATAATATGGATGACTCAAGCGAGGATGAACAAACTTTGAGTGAGATAGACTTGGAGGAGAGTAACATCATAAACCTCAACACCCCTACCAAAAAATTTGATGACATTATTACTTAGACTTTTACTGCTATTGACCTTAATCAATCCGATGATCTTTTACCCTTACTACACCCCGAGCTTATTGACTAGGACCAAACTGAGGCTTCTAACATTCCTACCTTTGTGAATGATGATGTCATCATTAACTATCTTTGTTCCAATAATCTTGACACAGGTTCCAACCATCAAACTCATGATGAAGCTTCAAGTCAGGGAGGTGTAAAATCTTCCAACTGTAAAAATGAAAATATGAACAAAAGATCTAATGGTGAAAACCATTTAATGGCAGTGTTAGATCTTGAAAAAGTAAAAAAAAAGAGTGCATCGAATAGTGAAAACCTCTTTGAGGAACTAAAAGATGGGGGATTTGACACTCTTCCCAAAAATTATCATGAGAGATCATCAGTGTTTTTTGAGCCAACTCAAACTATCAATGTGGGCACAAAAGACAAAGTAAAGACATTACATTTGGCAGCATCAATGACTAAACAAGAAAAAATGACATTCACCAAGTTCTTGGAGAATGACAAATCAAACTTGCTTTGTCTTACTCTGATATGCCAGGTTTAAATCCAGAACTCTTGATGAATCATCTATCTCTACCTCCTAGGTTGAAACTAGTTACAAAAAAGCTAAGGAAAATGCATCCACATATCGCCTTGTTGGTGAAGGAAAAACTCAATAAATTACTAGATGTTGGTTTCATTCATCCAATTGATTGTGTTGAGTGGATATAAAACATCATAGCAGTTTCTAAGATAGACAATAGCATCAGGATATGTACCAACTTCAAGGATCTCAACAAGGCATGTCCGAAGGATGAATTTCCTTTACCAAACATTGACATTATTATAGATTTGTCAATAGGACACACCATGTTATCATTCATGGATGGATTTTCGGGTTATAATCAAATAAAGATAACACTAGAGGACCAAGAGAAGACAACATTAACTTGTCCATGGGGAACATTTTTCTGGAACATGATGCCTTTTGGGTTGAAAAATGCAAGGGCTACATATCAAAGAGCAATGACCACCATCTTTCATGAAATGATGCATACTTTTATGGAGGACTATGTGGACAATCTATTGGAAAAATCATATACTAGAGAAGGACATCTTAAGATCCTAGACAAAATTTTCACTTTTCTGGAAAATTTCAATGTCAGGCTAAATCCCAAGAAATGTGTGTTTGGTGTAACATCGGCAAAGATTCTAGGGTACATAGTTTCAAAGAAATGTATTGAAGTGGATCCCACCAAGGTCGAGGCTATTATGGAGATTTCACTACCTAGAAACATTAGTTAGCTACAGTCTCTACAATGAAGGCTTCAGTTAATCCAAAGGTTCATTTATCAACTAGCAGATAAGATTCATCTATTCAATCATTTTCTACATAAGAATGTCTCTTTTAGATGGGATGAAAAATGTGAAACTACTTTCAATCAACTAAAGAAATATTTGATGTCTCCACCAATACTAGTGTTTCCTATAGAAGGAAAGCCATTACTACTTTATATAGCAACAATAGATATTTCATTGGGGATTTCATTGGCACAGGAAGATCCTCCACAAAAGGAAAAAGCTATTTATTATATGAGTAGAACTTTGAATAGTTATGAGATAAATTACACCTTCATTGAGAAAGCTTGTTTGGTGGTAGTATTTTCTACTCAAAATCTATGCCATTATATGTTGACTCACACAGTTAAGTTCATAGAAAAGATTGATCCACTAAAATACTTACTCAACAAAGTTTCTTTAAAAGGAAGGCTAGCCAAATGGGTCATGATCTTGAGTGAGTTTGATATCAAATATGTAGATCGAAAAGCCATCAAGGGAAAAGTGATAGCTGATCAGTTAGTTGAAACACCTCTGCAAGATGCTAATCTAATGAGCATTGAATTTCCTGATGCAGATGTTCTTACCATCACACCACAACAATGGATGCTATATTTTGATGGATCACACACACAACATGGATCAGGTCTTGGGATCTTATTTGTCACACCTCAAGAGCACACCATTCCAAAGTCCTATAGAATCATTTTTCCCTGTACTAATAATGTATCAAAATATGAGGCATTAATTATTCGCATCAAAGTAGCAGTAGAATGGAATATCACTGAGTTGTAGGTCTATGGAGATTCACAACTAGTCATTAATCAAGTAAATGACGATTATCAAACAAGGGATGACAAGTTGCTGCCATATAATAAAATGATGGATGATTTAAAAAGGACTTTATCCGAATCAGATTTGAACAAATACCAAGGGTGAATAACAAAGTTGTTGATGCTATGGCTACAATTTCTTCTCTCTTGCAGATACTAGAACAATGAAGATGTTATGAGTTTATGGTAGAACAACTGTCTAATCCCACCTACGAAAATCCCAAATCCCTAGTAATATGCCATATCGTTAACCCTGAAACCTCCATCTATGGGAGGATTTATACTTAAAATATAATACCCTTCCTCCTAATTTTTCCCGAAACAAAAAATAAAACTTCATTGGCCAAGCCGCACGACATACCTTGATTGCCAACATACTTTATTGTCAAGGTATTGATGGTACTCTCCTACGATGTCTAGAATGTAACGAAGCTGAAAAAACCTTGCATCAGTTTCATGAAGTTATCTATGGGACTCACTCAAGTGGTCTAACTCTAGTGAAGAAACTCCTCCATTTGGGATATTATTAGCTGAATATGGAGAATGATTCTTTTTAGTATGTAAAAAAATACCAAAAATGTCAAATCCATGGCAATCTTATACATGCACCGACATAGGAACTACAACCTTTCACAAAAACATGGCCTTTTTGTCAATGGCGACTGGATCTGGTAGGTAAAATTCACCCTTCTTCATCCAATGGACATAAATTTATTATTACAGCCACAAAGTACTTTACAAACTAGATTGAAGTTGTACCCCTAACCATAGTCACAGGAAAACAAACTTCATCTTTTATCTTAAATTACCTTATCTATCGGTATGGTATTCCTTAGTCCATTATCACTGACAATGGTAGACCTTTTAAGAATCCTGATGTCCAAGAACTATGTGAGCGGTTTCATATCTAGCATCGCTTTTCAACACCGTACTATCCTTAGGGAAATGGCCAATTAGAGGCCTTAAACAAAACTATATTGAAAATCTTGGAGAAAATAGTCAACGATGTTGGATGTGATTGGCACATTCAACTAAATATTTCTTTATAGGCATACCGATCTAGTATCAGAATAGCTATAGGTGCTACACCATATGCCTTGGTATATGAATCAAAGGCTATTCTACCTATTGAGGTTGAAATACCATGCCTTTGTGTGTCACTAAAAGGGATCATTTTAGATGAGAACTGTCGGGTGTCAGGACTTCAAGAGTTGGAAATATTAGATGAATGTCATTAGCAAGTTGTGGATCACTTAAAAGAATATATATAGAGGATGTCTAGGAGTTAAAATCACAGAGTCAAATCAAGGGCATTTCAGCTAGGTGACTTGGTATTAAAGGAAAACCCTCGTAATCAACAAGATCATGAAAAGAAGGGTAAGTTTGAACCAAACTAGCTAGGTCCCTTCATCATCATATCAGTCTATGGATCAGGAGCTTATCAGTTGTCCACAGCTAAGGGAGATTTGTTTGATGAACCTATCAATAGTATCCACCTCAGAAATTTCTCTACTTGAATTATCTAGTGCACGGTGAAAGTTTTCTAAAAATACAAAAAAATAAAAACATAAAGAAAATACAAAAATAAGTGAAAATCAAAAAAATCGTTGCCTTGATGAAAACCTGGCAAATAGGCATCTTGGTAACAGCAAAAAAAAACCATAAAATCTAAAAAGTCCAATAAAAACAAGTAGTGAAAACCTGGAAGCATGTGCTATTTGTGATAGACTAGTTGTTCCATCTATTTGAGCACGTATTGACTCGTCATTTTCACCATCATTTTGTTTATCATCGAAGAACCTCATATACATATCCTAGCAAACTGGTCATGTCTCACCCTAGCTTGGGGCAAAAATCCTGAGCACTATGGGCAATAAACTATGTGTTTAAACAAACTGGAAAACAATAGTATGACAATGCAACAACCACAATGATCATAGGGAAACTCAACATCAAACAATCAACAAACATTATAAGATCAAACTATCCAAGCTAAACAACTTGAATCAATAAACCAAATCAAATCTAAATGGATGATATTCTTTTCAATCATGTTTTTACTTCTTTAGTTTGAATGTTCAAATGTTGTACTTTGATTTTTGTTATCATATCTTTGGAGCAACTCGATGATGTATTGAAATAGATAAGTAAGGAAAGAGTATGATTTTTATTTGTTTGTTTTCTGTTAATTTATCATTATTCCTATGTGAATTGTCGTGAGATGTGCTCTACCAAGTATCACTGATGACATTTGGAATTTGCATAGAAAAATGATTGATTCTTGTCTGTTTTACGCAAGAAATGCTCAAGTCATCTAGGTTTAATTATCCCTAGATGCTTGTGTTAACTTGCAATATCAAAAAAATCATGAAATAAGTACTCGGGTCATCATGGTCTAACTTATGCCATCGATGCTTGTACTCACTTTCAACATTTTAAAGGCTCAATGATGATAAAAATCATGATAAATGAATTATTAAGATGAAATTTTTTACATATGTATATTTGCATACTTAAATTATATTTCATTCATATTAGCTTTGCATCTACAAAATATATTGTTTCAAGGTTGGCAAAGATTTAAAAAAAAAAACAATGTTATCTCTATCATTTAATGGACTGAGTATACTTGAAAAAAACAAAAACTATATCATTCCCATTTAGTTTCATAATCATATACATTATCATATCAATCATTCATGTTATACATCACATCATATATTTTCATTAGAAAATACCAAAAATAAATCATGCATATAGGGGCACTATCATTGGCATTATCATATCATACATTCATCCATGCATTAGATCATACATATTTGCATCAGATAATATAAAAAAAAATTTACATTATATATCATTTTCATCACCATAAATTCATTTCATATCATATCCACATCATTCATAATGCATATAAAATCATTATCCAAGCATCACATATCATTTGTATTACCACATGCATCTCATGGCATTTCATATTAAAATCATTTTACCATTGCATCCATACATAATAAATCCATCAATGCATATTCATAAAATTATCATTATATAAGCATCATATGGCATATAGAATGGAAATTAAATGCATATATCATAGGCAATCATCATAAGAAACATATAGAACATAAAGATCAAGAATCCACCGCATATCATATAAGTCTCAAAAATCATAATGTCAAGTATACAATGATGTTTGAATAAATTTCAAGAGATACAATATCAAGATGGTGTTAAGTCTAAATCAGAGTGTACATCATCAAAAATCTCAAAATACATCAAGTATAATCATGAAGGTATGAGGTGCTTCCCCTAGATCTCGCTGGTCTAGCTAGGCCTCCAGTAACACCACCTGATGGATATGCATTGGGTGCACCTATACCTAGATCTAGACTTGGACCTCTACATGGTGGTTGTAACATACCTAGGGTGGTGGTCTGAGAGTGGTTGTGTGCTGATCTAGACTCGACATAGCTGACTCTCTGCTCCGCTGGAATAACTGCATGATATTGGCCCCTATAATACTCACCCTCTCTAGAAACTCATGTGACCTGTCTCATCATGTCCCTAGTGGTGGTTCGCTCATCCACTCTCTACAATCTATCAAATAATGCCATTGCTTACTCACCCACCTATCTAGCTGCATATCTCTCAGTTGTCAATGTGGCTACCTGTGCCTATGCCTGAGCTAACAAGGCTTGCACCTGTGCTAACTGAGCCTGTAGTGTCTAAACCTATACCTATAAGGCAACAATTTGTGTCTCCTACTGTTGTGAGGGTAGTCTAATCTGCACACACTACTAGGCTATAGCCACCAAAGACCTCCTCCACCGAGGAACAATGACATCACTAACAATAAATTCTACTCTACCACCACATATTCCACCAACTCTAACACCACCTCTACCATCACCACCCCCATCTCCATCATTTTCATCATCATCATCTCCATTATCATCACTACTCTCCTTCTCCTTCACCATCTCCTCCTCCCCATCTCCTCCATCTCTCTTCCTCCACCTATGACCATGTACAACTACTCTCTCCTCATCTAACAATGGTAGCACCTCATACAGGTTTTATATCTATGGGAATGGATGTATAAACAAGTACTGAGCATTATCCTTAGACATCGAAGCATCAACGACCTCTGGATGGTAATCCCAAATGATTGGTTGTAACCCCTGATAATCCTCAATTGTTGCATCATAGGATAGGTTGGGCCCCAACTTTGAAGCATCAATTTGTCACCATGCATAGTGAGCGACACCTTGTGGCATACCCTGCAATCTACCATACTTCTGCATAACCCTCCTCAACATAACTATTGCAATGAAAAATTGGGTCCTCCCAATCAAGTACATGGACTGGCACAAATACAACATCTTTGTATCATCCTCTGCCCATGGCTCACAACCAATGTATGGCCACCATACAGTAGACTCCATATCATCCAACATCTACCTCTAGTACTCCAATTTTCCCAATCTATGTTGGACAACTAGACTTGTGTAGCCATGGACATATGGTCTCCCAATTGGTTGTTGTCTATCTACAATAGGACTTGTGATGGAAATATTCTAGCATGCCCATATCTGTAACAATGTCACTCTGACCGATAAACTATGTCCTCCAAGATAAACAACTTGGTGTAAATCATGGTATAAATGTGCTAACATACACATGCCCCAAGCATGTCACATACCCTGCATGATCATCTACTCCAGAATCTGACCCCATCCAACTGAAAGTCCCTTCGACCTATAGTCAGGACATAGGAAACCACCAATAAAACCAACAAGCATAGATGGAAATGTCACGTATGCATCCACCATCTCTCTCCAAGGAATCTCATGACCACATAATCGATCATCCTCGAACACTCGATGGAAAGCATCGGTCCCTCCCTTCTCAATATGATCATACAATACAAGCTCTCCAACCACGGGTATCCTCAAAATACAATACACATCCTCTGAGGTCACCGTCATCTCACTGGTAGGTAAGTGAAAGGTGTTATGCTCACTATGCCACCTCTCTACTAAGGCTATGAGGATACCCCTATTAATCCTAATCTGGGGCATATACAACAAAGAGGATAAATCACAACGTGAGATAACACCTATCTCAAGTTGTGTCAGATGGGGTATCAAATCCTATGTCCAAGGAAACTGCTCCTGAATCTACAAATTTACCAAAGGCTCCTATCATCATAAAATATCACAAATCAGCAATCTTTTCAACCAATTGAAATCAATCAGCCTATTAATCTAATCATCTCTAGTGATACTTTGATCAAATCTCATGAGCATCAATCAATCAAAATACCTCGCCTATCATGAGGTTAATTAATAAATCTATCAATCAACCTCGCCTATCATGAGGTTAGTTAATCAATATATCATTCAACCTCGCATATGATGAGGTTTATCAATTGATCAAACTATAATTGATCATTTCCTATCATGAGGTCAATTATCATCAATCAATAATTGAATCTCACCTATCATGAGATCAACAATCATCTAAATCTATCGGGATCATCAATGGATGTCATGATCAAAGAACATCAAAATCAAGGATTTTTTCTAAAAAACACATCTCTTTGACTTGGATTCACTAAAATAGTCTATCAAAGCACTAAAAACGTCACTACACCATTTATGGAAATCAATGCACCAGAAAAGATAATTAATGCACAAAATATAACAATGCACCATTTTAGGCATTCAACGCACCAGAACAGATATTCACTGCGCCAAAAATTCAATGCACTATTTTAACCTATCAATGTGCTAATCTAACCAATCAAAGCTCTATTTCATTCAATGCGCTACAATCCCCTATCAATGCACTAAAAATCTAGTTCTACGCACAAAACCAGTGAATGCACTAAAACAATTATCTAATGCGATACATCGGGATGTCAAAGTGCTAAAACTAAAAAGAAAAATTCAAATGAGAAAAGAGCGGAAAAAACAAGTTGCAAGAATTACAAGGAAGTTTATCGAGATACATACCAGAGGTCCATATGCTACTGGTAAGTTGTGATGTCGCACACGCTTGAATCAGTGTGTGTGCTAGGGAATCACCATTTTGCTCCAAATGCATAATTAGCTCAATCACTTTCAAACTTAAAATTTCAAATGGACAAATGAATTCAAAATCACATTTTTAACCTTTTAAGGGCTCTTTAAGTGGGATTTTTTAATGGGATTGATTTATTTTTTAAAAGAGGGCTTAATTCATTATTTCATCAAGAGGGAAGATTCAACATCATTTGTCGGGAGATAAATCACTTCAATGTCAAATCATCATCAATTAAACATAAAATCAAAAAAAAAAATTGAAAATTTTCAAAAAATCCTAAAAATTCAAAAATTCACTAATTTATCTCCCAAGGGGGCATATATTTGTTATCACTCAAAAATCAGCATTTGGGGCATATCAGAATTTTTTTGTCAGTACTAGCAGCAAAATTGCTTCTTTGAAACAATATGTAAACACATCACTTCAAAGAGGGGCAAAATGTATACACCTAAAAATGGTCTAGATAAATCTGATTAATTAAATACAATTATTTGATTAATTAACCTTTAATTCATCTATTTATAAATAAATAGAAATATTTTTTTATATGATTCACATTGTATTTTCTTATATTAAATAAACAAACTCAATAGTTTATTTTATTTAATTATCTAATTCTCGCATCTTAATTAAATAAACAAAATCACATAGTTTGTTTAATTATCATCTCCTTTTATTAAATAAATAAATTCCAATTGTTTTATTTCATTTGTACATCTTCCCTCCAAAATTGAATAACTCAAATTTCCAATTGAACACATGTCTACAACTTTTCTCCCAACAAAGTTGAAAGCTTCAAGTTGCATTCAATTTTACTTTATCTTTCCAACCAATTTTGAAACAAACTTTAATAGTTGGAAATAGTTGGCTTCATGGATCCACAATTTCTTCCTAATCACTTGGTACAATTTTTTGCTGAGGGAAAGCAATTCCCCTTCTTCCTCACCAATTTCTTCATCTTCTACCATTGATTTATCCAGATCAAATATGAACCATTGCTTACTACCACATCATAATTTTCCTTTGAAAATCTATAAAAGTAACCTCTTGCTACAAGAAATGGATCCCACTTTTATGCAATTTTACTCTACAGGAATCATATTAGAGCATTTGGCATACAACATTTGAGTAATCAATAATCTAGAATCATATAGAAATCATATTAGCATTCATAATCACAACATCTCATATCAGTTGCATTTTAGTTTACAATAGTTTATCATATCATACCATATCAGTATCACAATAGCATAATCATAGATTTCATTATCAATTATTTCATCATAGTATATCATTTAGTTTATCATTCTCGTTCTCTAGGTTGTCATTTTAACAATCACAGTGCACACAATCTGAGAGCCACTTTGATTTAAAAAATGCTTGGAGTTAGAGAGAAATGGAACGATTTTAGGGATTTTATTATGCTTCAAATATATTAATTTTGTCATTTGAATTCTCTAATAGTGTTTCATTAAGGTGTGTTGTTATTAGTTCATTTACACATATTTTCCACAAACACATTTGAAGAGCAAGTTGTCAAAAGTTGTCAAAAGTGTTCAAAGTGTTCAAAGTTGTCATCAAGCATTGGAAAACAATGGAGAACATCTACAAGCTGATTTACATAGATTCAGATCTGGAAACCTGAAGAAGTAGATTAGGTAGGCTAAGAAGAGTAGATTCAGATATTGAAGTTCAAGAAAACTCTTACTAGACTGATTCACCAATTTTGGTGAATGAATCCCAGTTTAGGTAAAAATTTAGATTTTTACAGATTCAGATACCCATTTGTCAAATTCCTATCTCCGCAAAGAAACCCAGATTTGGGACTGATTTTCCCTACTTGGTGTATGAGTCCCTCTCAACTTTAAGTTTAAAATTTCTAGCATTTCAGGCCTTCATCCAGTCATCTTCAAGTTTCCAGGTACACGCATTCTATCCTGCATCTTTCTATTTTGTTTTATATACTTTTCTAGGTCATTTAGTGAAGCATTGCATCATATTGGAGTTTGACATTTCATCGTGCATTACATTTATCTTTCCAAGCCCTAGCTTGGTGGTGAACCCCTCAAATTACATTCATCCCCTAGGACAACGCTATTGCAAGATCTCTTTCTCCTTTGCATTGAGATCTCTAAGGTTATCCTTAAATGAAAGAGAGTGAAGATTGTTGTACTATGTCCCAAACTATAAGATACAAAAAAATTTGTTCATTTCAATAAAGCATAAGTGACTATATTTTTTTGTCAATATTTTTGAATATAAAAGTACTGCACCATTTTTGGGGTATATTTTTATCTCTTTCTCAATTTCATAAGTTATCTTTTCAATATTAACATCATTTATTTGTAGTTGTGAATAATTTTGATGAAACATAAACTAGTTATGGTCTATGTTCATGAAACAAAATTATACTCATGCAATATTACTAAGAAATTAGTTTTTCTAACCCTTTCTTTTTCTTCCCTTATATTTTTCATTTCTCATTGAGTTTTTTTATTTCAATTTTAGAATAATTGATAAAAAAATTTATGTAATTATTGTAAATCCTCCAAAATAACTTATGCTTCATGTAATGGAGATGAAATTATATTAAAAATTGTTAATCTTTTTGCAAATTCATCTTATCCTAAATCCAAAATATGTAGTAAATGTATAAGTCCCTTTGTGAAAATAACCTACAATAAAAGTTGAGTGAAAAATAGTGCGTCAAGGCATGACTATCAAAGGCTTGGGATAGTGAAATTTTATCTTAGTATTTAATTATCTTTCAAGAGAGATCTAGAATTCTTTGTGTATTTTATTCATGTTTTCACATGAATACAAAACATGTCAACAATCCCATGATTTTTTCTTCTTGTAAGTGTCCATAACTATTGCTTCCATAATAAAGTTTCAAAAACATTGTAATAGGAAAATTTTATTTTATATTGAAATTAGGGACTTGACAACCCTACATAGATTCCTCTAGAGGGGGTTGCAATGTTTGATAAGGTCCACATGAGCATTTTCAGGTTTGGTCCAATTATCCCCATCAAGCCACAAAAGTTAGACCTAGCCAACCATATTGACACATCTCAATCCAGTAATAAACCACCTCTTTTATTTGATATTTGAGTATCCAAACAAATTCCTTCATCACCCTTACTATGCTCCACTAGTTTGTCACCTTCCAACCACAACTACTTACCCTAAGCATTACCAAAGCACTATTTCCATTAGTGGCACTACCCATGATTATCTTGAGTTTCACCCTAATAGGGTTGGTAATATATTTTTACCCCTTTGCATGCCTTATTTTAAAATGGCTATAATTTTCAACTTATAAGTCAAATTTTAAAGATTTTTTTTTAATTTCTCAAAAATTGCAAGGAATCCAAATTTTTAGTCTATTCTTTCCCTTGGGAAGAAAATTATAAAACAATGGATCTACCATAAATATGAATTTTAAATATTTTCCATTGTAAAAATACACAAAAATGAAGTGTGCAATTTTTATTTTTTTTGTTGGGATATGGTGTTGTACACCATTGCATAAGATTCTATATTATAATGTTGTAATTAAATAATTATTTAGTTGTGATGCACCTAGGAGGTGTGGTTAGTCACACTAGGTAATTATTTTCTGATCACTTTATGTTATATTGTAACATTGGATTATTATTTATGTAAGAGAGGGGGACCAACCACTACAAGGCCCTAGGTCATGAAAGTTCAAGAGCAGTATGGCTGCCCTAACTTAACTTAGTTTAAAGGAGTGTTAGGATGGATGGGATGAGAATGATGATGACTATAAGGTCCTTTGATCACTTCGCAAACTCAAGAGTTGAAAAGAGACTAGGCAAGTTAGTTTTTAGGGTTAACTCTATATCTTAGATAGCTCTCTGTCAAAGGACATAAGTGCAATTTTGGGATGATAGCATGGTGCGCTGGCATCTCTCAAGTGTGTTGGTATCCATACAGACAAAAAATTAGGGAGACAAGGTCTAACCTCTAAAATAGTACTAACCACTTAGTTACAAGTTTCCAAAGGTGTAGAATAAGAAAATGAAATACGAAACATTAAGACAATGAAATACGAAACATAAAGAAAAATTTGATAAAGAAAGTAAATTACTGCAAGGGTGATGAAAATGATCTCACACAATAACCTTTTTTCCAACTTGCTCCAAGATATCTCCATCTACATAGAGAAAAGAGGGAAAATGTTGGGGGGTTGTTTAGGGGTTTGCCTCAATCATATCCTCTTTTTGGTGTTTCCACCTCCACAGACAACCAAGTTTGTAACGTTGTACAAAGAATATCATAAAGAAGGAAATACAAGCAAAGCACACAAAAGACACTACAAAATAGTACGTGCTAACTCAACCAAATGATAAAGATGATGAGTGAGGAGCTTACCACCTCCATCCAAAGTGCTCAAGGCTAGTAGGGGAGAAATATAAGAGGAACTCAAGCCTCTGCTATAATGGATTTGTCATGTGCTTGCTCTATCAAAGTGATGAAGTGATAGATTGTTGCTATGGAGTGTGAAATGTTACTACAAAGCTTGTGGATGAATGCTAGAATACTGAGAGATGCTCCAGAGATGGAAAAAAGGTGAAAAATGGATGAATGAATGAAGAATATGAAGGAAGAATGGAAGAAACTACCATATTTGGTTCGGCTAGTCGAAGGGAAGTGTTACACTTCGACTTCCAATAGGAAGTGTAATGTCTCTATAGACTCTAGCTGTAGGAATCTACCAGGGATGTAAGCATGTCATGTGGATGTCTACATGCCGGGTGGGTGTCCCTTACAGAAACACCTCCACCAACACTCAAAATAGGTGCCAAGTGTGATTGGGACAATGGGCTTATGTGGAATTAAGCCTTAACCTTTGGATTTCTAAAGTGGAGAGGGGTAAAAGGGGAATTTGTGTACGGGGTGCAAATTTTCTCCTATAAATTTTTCCCCCACTTTAGTGAGCATGAATACTAATGAGTGATCTGGTAAAGTAGATCAAAGAAGTAGTGGGGTTAGAGATGTATGCTTGTATCAACAAGGAAGCAGATCACAGTTTGGAAAACTTGAAAGTGCAGAAAAGGAATTCATAGCTCCACGAAACTATAAATATGAAAAATGAAAGTTCCTTATAGGCTCATGGTCCTGTAAGGGAGGTATCCTCCATGAACTCTCACATGAAGGAGACCAGGAAAGTGCCTTATAGGCCCACAAACTTGCAAGGAAGGTATCCCCCAAGAACTCTCACATGAGGGAGACCGAGCAAAGGGGACTCTACAGAGTCGAGAATCGTGACATGTTTACCCACAGATAGAACATGTCAGGAAGCAACCAAGAAGGCTAGTAAATAGACAATCACGAAGACCATCACTAAGCTAGAAGGCTTTCAAAGGGGTCCACTCAAGGGATGTACTATTTGAAAAGTAAAGTCTATTCGGGCTGCCCCCAAGCTAGATGCAAAGATATGGAAATAGGTCTAGTTGGGTTGGCCCCAAGCTAGATGCTAAGATGTGAAACTGGTCTAGTCAAGCTACCCCCAAACTAGATGCCAAGATGTAAAATGGTTTTTGAGGGGGTTTGTTGGGAACCCGATGTGAAAAGGAAGGGCTCCACTCAAGGGACACACCATTCAAGATCCACTGCCTTCTTTCTCAAATCAATTCATCATCAAGGAATCCTTTTGAAAGATTTCCATTTCCTCAAGGAATTCAAAAGGAAGGATATGCCCCCATGTGAGGGGAAGATTAAAGTTTTTCCTGCTTCAGAGGAAGGTGTCCAATTCCTTTCTTTATGAACCCGTGATGAAGGAAACATGTTTTGTTATGGTTTCAAGTTGAGAATGCAATTCTAATAAAGAAGTGTGTGAAGGATCTTGAGAAAAGATTTGTTAGGCAAAAAATGCATTTTCTAAAGATCGCGTAATGTAGAAATGGAGTTGTTGCACATGAAAGGGACAACTCAATGAAAGAAGAGAGAAAGATAAAGAGAAAGAAAAATAAAAGAGAACACATACAAAGGGCATAGGGGTAGCTTGATATTTCAGGGTTAGAATTACACATAAATATATATAGGTATAATAATGGTATATAAATGAATTTTCATCAACCCCCTAATATACCAGGCCATGTGAGGAATACATGAGAAGACAAAGTAAAAATAAAAAATTGGGTCAACATGGAAGGAAACTTAGATGCCCCCAGCACTTTGCATCATCCCGAATTTTCCGAAAGTCAATCACAAACTGTAGACATGGAAAAAGTACAAATTCATTTTGACACACCTGATCCCGATTTACTAACAACATTTCCTCCTAAATCACATTCTCAACATTTCATTACATTCCATCACTTAATTTGATAAATCATTATTTATTGGATTAAGTCTTCTCCTTTTAGTGATTAAATTAATCAATTTAATTTAATTAACCTTACATATCTATTTAATTAAGTAAATCATTTTATTTAATTAAATTCTCTAAAGTCCTCCTATTAAATTAAATAAATTAAACCTTATTTGATTTAATTTAACATATTCCTCCTGGATTAAATAAATCAAATCATTTATTTGATAAATCATTTCCTCTCAATTATTGACTTAAATTAATTCACAAACCTAAGTCTAAATTTTCACATCATCTAATTCTTCATTAAGTTAATCAAATCCTTGATTAAATTAATCTCAATCCCTAAATTCCTCTAGAGAATGCAAGTTGCACAATAAATCAATTACTTTGATTTATTAATTCTTCTATTTTCCCTCACAAAGCATCAAAAGGGAATATTCCTTATTTGAATTCAAAAAGGCCAAGTGGACTTGGTCCTTCCAACAAGGCATTAAAAGCCTCTTATATCCTTGACCTTGAGCCAAGTGACATTAACTTCATCCTCTTTCCCTCTTCAACATGTCATTTCTCAAATTTGAAATGCCACCTAATTGCATTTATTGGCACATTGGCCAAAACTTGCACATTCCTCATCCAATCACATTTGGACAAGTGACACGATGCCATTGGATTATCTTTTGTCCCACATTGCCTATTTTCACTATCTCTTCCAAGATTTGAATCTATAAATTGGAGACTCTTCTCCTCAATCTTCATCCACAATTCACAAGCAAAGTTACTCTCTTCGATTGAGAACTAATTTTTCCCATTTCACTCAAGCATTTACAACATTTCACATTTTGCATCAAGGTTATGCTCAAATCTCTTTCAAGATTTGACCATTCTCTTCATCAACTTACATTGCAATCATAGGAATTGGGAAAGGGCCTATTGCAATAGACCATTGGCACCAATTCCCCCATAAGATCATCATTCTATTAGCTTTTATTAGGATTTAATTTTATCTTTTGTGTTGTGTTCTTCACCTTTGTTCCTAATTTTAGCTTTAATAGATGGATTTTGTGGGGAATCCCTCACTCTTGCTTGCATTTTGATCTAACAAACTAATGTGCTTTGTTGTCTTTAAGCATTTGTAGGTTTAGGGGTTCACATTTTGGCACTAGAAGGAGGGCTAAGAGTCAAAAAATTCAAACACATTTTAAAATTCCATGGTTTCTAATTTTTCTTTGCAGACATAGGCAAACTAGCCCTCGCAGCACTATATCGAGCCACTTCTAGCTCTGCGGCGCAATACTTTGCTGCGTTCAGTTTCGCGGATCCATATTGACCCGCCGTTGAATTCTCCAAACTCCATCGCGAACACCTGCTTGTCACTTTTTAAATTTCCTAAGTCTTCCACGTAGGTCCTAACTCTGCCACCTTCACCACTGCAGCTCTATATTGAGCCGCGCCTTCTCCAAACTCCACCGCGTCACTTTTCCCACTCGTAAATTTTTAATTTTTAAAATAGGCCACTTCCAAACTACACCGCAGGCCTCTGTCATGCCGCTTTTGTGCTATCTGCCTATGCAGAGCACTTCCCAAAGTCACCCACATGGCACTATTTAGCACCAGCTGTCTTCCAAACTTCGCCGCTTCTCCAAACTCCACCACTTTTCCAAACTCTGCCGCGGGAAGACAATAAATTTTAAATTTTTTTTTACATGTATTTTATAAATTTGGATTTTTTTAAAACCTTTAATCTGATTTCCTGTCTTTATTGCTCTCTGTTTTTCTATTATTTTGTAGGTTGGAGCAAAGGAAGAAGTCATCATGATGTCATGTGCAACAAAACAAAGTGTTTTTAAACACTAAAAGTGTTCTTTAACACTTCTTAATAAAGTTTGTTAAATATCTTTGGCCTTAGGAAAACTAATATCATTTTGGGCTTTAAAAAGAACAATCAAGTTTCTCATGATACCATGTTTATTTTGTACCAAGTGTTTTTAAACACTTAAGTGTTCTTTAAACACTCTTTAAAGAAAATTTGTTAAATCTTTAATCTTAGGACACTAAATTTTCATTGGGCTCTAAAAAGAACAATCAAATTTTGTTTTCCTAAAGTTGCCAAGCGGCTAAAAAGAACTTTAGGCAAACAAACTAGATTTGGTTTGAAAGGTAATAATTGAACAAGGCAAATTCACATTTCTATTTGGTGCTTAAAAAGAAGTCATTATTGCTTTTTGAGGATTAAAATGAACAAGTGTCTTTTATGTTTTGCAAATTTTTTCACAAATTAAAATCATTAAAATGCGTATGCGCTTCTCTCGTGCTTTATAGCGATCTTGAGAATCAAAAGCATTTTGGTGATATTAACTTGTCAAAAAGATTGCCTCCACATTTTAATTTGGGCATTTTAAAATTGAAAAAAACATGTGAGTGTGAGCACAACATATTGCAGAGGTTTTCCCCTTTGTTTTTCAACAAAGGTTGTGTAAACGATAGGATATGTTAATTCGCTTTTGTATATCTTAGAGGGCCTGCCTTGTGGGAAAAAGTAATCACCCAAGGGAATGACCCAACTGGGAACATGCTAAAGCCAAGTGACTTCCACTGGGATATAAGTGTGGATATTGGAACAAAGGCCAATATCACAAGGATTATTCTAACAATATGGACAGCAATGGACTCTCGCCGATGTTGGATAATCCCCCACGAACGGAATGCCCGAATTAGAACCCCTTGTTTAGAAAAAGGCCAAAACCTTGTCTATCTTGTTGGTGCCAAAAGGTCATGTCCTTTGAAGCCGCACCACATTATACATGCGGTTTTGTTGTGGAAATGGAAATTATGCCATGGGAGATTCATGGGTACTAATGCTTGGCTGACCCAAATAAGTGAGTGTCGTGGAGGGGAGACAGTGTGGTCAAGCATTTAGCCATTCACACAAGATATGCGCAGTTGGATTTATCCAAGTGGGAACCCAACAAGGTATTGCCTCATCATCCTAGGAGTGTAAAAAGTGCTTGAAAGAAATACATTACTTGATCTTGAAAACATTTGAAAAACAAACATACACAAAGACCATCAAATTTCAAACACCTTGTGGGAAAAAAATACCTCTTGACGAATTTGGACACTCTTGCTTTCCCTAGGAATCATATTCCTAGAGGTTTCTAAGTGCACAAATTCTACCATCATTTGTTTTCAACAAGGATAAACGTAAGGAACTTTTTCCCTATTTTCCTCGATTTCCACACAAGGGACCTTGTGGGATGAGAAAGAAAGTGGGACACTGGACATATAGTTTGAAACCTAAGCAAGCAAAGTGTCTTGGATAAAAAGAAACTCATTAAACCAAGATAAAAGACAATTTGAACATCATGTGTGTTGTCTCCAATGATTTCCCGCAAGATTAAAATCCCAAAGCCAAAGTTCAAGAAGCTTAGTCTAAAAGCTTGTGAGGAGCACCTTGAAAGACTTTTTGAATTTAGAGAAAGACTTGTGTACAACTTTTACAGAAAAGCTTCAAGGAATAATCCCGCATTGTATGCATTTTATTGTCAACAAAATCCCAAACTTTTTGAAAGGTTTGCTTTCCTCCCATAAGAATTCTAGCATGTTCTTCAATACCGAGGTTTTGTAGAGAGAGTCATGTCTAGGATAAAGCTCAAGATCAAAGTTGTCATTCTCATTCATTCCTCCATCAACCAAATCCCATCTCATCGTCAAAACCTTTTGTGAACTCAAGAAATCAATCATCACGCTAAACTTAAGGGGCTAAATCAACATCACCATATCTTGGCTTAGCACACCTAGCCAACATAGTCTCCACCATTGGACAAATTTTCTTTAGGATGACGCAACTTTCTTAAAAACTATTAGTTCACAAATACATTGGCTTAATACACTTAGCCAATTCATCCATTTGTGCAAGTTCCCCTAGGATAACGCAACTTCTTAGGGAATACAACTTCACAACAATCCTATTTGACTTAACGCATCTAGTCAAATTATCACAATCAATCAATTCAAAATCCCTTACAAGTTTAGCATACACCTTCAAAATTTCTCCAAAGGTTCCACTCACTCTTCGTCATCCATTTAACCCATCACCATTACCACCATATTTGATCTCTTAGCTTCCCTAGTTCTTCTCTTTTGGACCTAAAGGGTTAGGATCAAACAAATCCCTATTTTTTATGGTCCAAACAAGATCTCAACACAAGAAAAACATGGAGAATATCAGATAAATATCAACTTCTATGGGTATGAGTCATTTAAACACTGAAGTGAACCTAGCAGGATCAAGCAGTCCCCAAAGCAACTCTCCCTTATCATCATAAAATTCTCAAGAGGAGAGTCATCAAGAGGACATCATAAACGAAGACATAGGGATGACACAATCTAAAATCATGGAGATGGTTCAAAATCTAGAGAACCACAAAATTTTCAGTGCTATATTCAAATACCTAAATACAATAGCAAGAGGAGGGGTCCCTCCCCCTCTTGACCTAGATGCAAGCACTAGTATAGATGTGCCTATTTCTAATGCATCCCCAATGTCAAATTTTAATCAAGAAGTACCTTGCACCACATTGGTCATCACACCAACCTCGCCGAATGTGAATAAGGGGAGTGCCATGTTCCAAGAATTACAAAAACACCGCCTTGTGGCTAAAAAAGAAGCAGTCATCACCACCACGCCAGTTATGCCTGTTCCCGAAAATCCATTACACCCATATGTCCCACTCGCATTTCATAATCCTGCTGGTTCATCTTCATTTCATGCCTCGCCAGCTTATCTGTTAAACATACCCACTTCTTTACCGCAAGAATAAGGTGATTTATTTAGAGCAAGCAAAGTCGCTAATCCTTTCTCTTTCAGGGATAGCCTACCACTGCTACCCCCATTTTCATGCACAACCACATCACCCCTTGGATTGGGTTTGCCTCCTATCACCATGGATGGTTTCGTAGAACCTAATAATCTAAACATCATGCCCGATTCCCTCTTCTTGCCCACATCGTCACAAGAACAAGTGGCAACCATACAAGCCACCACCGCAATTGGTCCTCAAGTATCCCAAAACATACCATCTCAAGGACCAATCATCTCCACCACCCCTCCAACAACCCAAATCCCAACCACCACCGTAACCCTGTCATCAGTCACAATGGTTGCCACGATTCCTATCCCACCACCAATCCCGCCAAAAGCCAACATGGCCAACTCATTCATTGTACTAATCCAAACCTTCCAAAAGGAAAATCAACAAAGAATACTACAACAAAAGCAGCAAGCGCAAGCACAAGCCCAAGTGAAAGCACAAGCGCAAGCCCAAGCGCAAGCACAAGCCCAAGCATAGGCACAAGCACAAGCTCAAGCGCAAGCACAAGCCCAAGCGCAAGCACAAACACAAACACAAGAAAAAGCACAAGCACAAGCACAAGCACAAGCACAAGAGCAAGCACAAGCCCAAGAACAAGCACAAGCCCAAGCCCCAGCACAGTACCAAGCGCAGTTGCAAGCAATCCACCTACAAGCTTATCAACAAGCCTTGCAAGACTTTCAGGCATAGCAACAAGCTAAACAACAAGCTTTATTGGAACAATAGTAGCTCGACCAACAACAGCTAGACCAACAACAAGCTTTACTAGCTCAACACCAGGCTTCATGGGAACAGCAGCAGATGGACCAACAAAAAGCATTGTTGGAACAATAGCAACAAGATCAGCAACAAGCGTTGTTGGCACAAATGCAAGCATACCATCAGGCTTTGAACGCATAATCGAACTTGCAGAAAATGCCCTCTAGTACGCTCCCCACCCATCAAGCACCTCAAACACCTCACAACTCATTCATACCACCTCCTGATCTGAGCAAAGATGTCACAACACAAATCAAACTGCTTTGGCAGCAAGTGTTAGACTTACAAGTAGGAAAAACCACAGGGACACCAGGAAATTTGTGCCCTTATCCATTCAATAGGAGTCTCACCATGGTACCATTCCCAAAGGGATTCGAGATCCCCAAATTTGATAAATACAATAGAACGGGAAACCCTGAAAACCACATCAGGGAATTTCAGGTGCACTGCATGGAGGTCGCATATGATGACAGGTATCTAATGTGACTCTTTCCTTGAAGCCTAACTAGTCCAGCTATGGAATGGTTTTCTTGCCTACCCACGAGCATTAAAACATTCAAAGAAATAGTGGAGGCTTTCCTTAAAAATTATGCTTTCAACATGGGAGCGGATGTCAATCTAGAAGAACTATCTGCACTCAAACAATGAAAAGGAGAGTTATTCAAATCATTCTTGCAAAGATAGCGATCTAAGGCCAACCAGAGCAAGTGGACCATGCTAGAAGAACAACAAGTTTGCACTATCATATCCAATCTAGATGAAAACTTGGCGTTCTACCTAAAAATGCAGTGCATCACATCGTATGATCAACTGATCCCAAAGGTGCTGAACATCAAAAGAGCCCTTACCGTGCAAGGAGGTGCACCAACATTCACTCCACTGCAAGATAACTGCCCATCTAACAACTACAATGATAAACCTTGAACATGGTCAAGGAACAAATATATCACAAACAATGGCATGGTCGATGCTAAGGTGGTCATCAGTGCCCCTAAGTAGAATACTCAAAATCATCATCAACCGCAAAATCATAATCACAACAATGTGCAGACTAATGCGGTAGTAGCACAACCACAACCATCTTCCACCAATCAAGTCAACAATTTGGGTAATCAAGGAGGACCACCTCCCTACAACAAGTTTCCCCCCAAGAGGAAGTTCATAGCTCTTGGTGAATTGATTAAATCCATAATGAAGAAGCTAGTCAAGGAAATCTAATCAAAATCTCTAATTCCGAGTAGTACACAGAACCTATGACCAAGCCGTCGTCATATAATGAGAACCTCCTTTGTGACTTTCACAAAGTCAAAGGACACACCATAGCTAATTGCATGAGACTCAAAAACATCATCCAAGACCTCATTGAGGATAAGGTCATCAACATCGAATAGTCGGCCGGAAACCAAGACCTAAAGATATACACGAATCCGATGCCAAATCAAAACCAAGGGAACAATAAGGGAAATAATCAAGGGAATAATAAGGGCAAGCAAAAGTATGCTAGTGCTAATCTAGTATATGAGGAGATAGTCGGATGTATCAATGAAATGGTCACCGTAATAAATTTCAAGGGAGCCAACAATGACTATGGAGTCACCACATGAGGCAAAAAAGTTACCATTGTTCGGGCACCTGCTAAGACCCCCATTTCCAATACAAAGGCCATCCCCTATGATTACAATGTCATTGACCAGCTGAAAAGAACACCCACCCAAATCTCCATCATGGAATTACTGAGAATCTCCACCACCCATAGGAAGATCCTTGATGAAGTGCTGGTTGCATCTACCATTGCTGCTACCCTTGACACAGAGCAATTTCAGGCAATGGTTGGTAACATCGTTACCCCAAACCTCATTACATTTTTGGATCAATATTTCCCTCCTCAGCCATCTCATAATTGCGCACTCCACCTCCAAGTCCTAATCCACAAAAATAAATTCAAACAAGTCCTGGTAGATGGAGGCGGAGGCCTTAATATTTGTTCTTTAAAACTTATAAAGAAATTGGGATTCCCCGAGGATTCCATCAATAAGAAAAAAAGCATCACAATAAGGGAATATGATGACCAAGAAAGAGTATCTCAGGGTACTATCAAAATCCCCATTCAAGTAGGGCCGGCAACCATGGAAACCACCTGTCAGGTCCTCGACCTTGACCTACCATACAACATCCTCTTGGGACGCCCATGGATCCATGGAATGAAGGCAGTGGCCTTGACCTATCACCAATGCATTAAATTCTCACATCAGAATGAGGAGGTCACTATATATGGGGATCCTGAACCTTTTGCCTACTACAAAAACTTGGAAGCCAAGTTTTATAAGATTCCCCAAGTGCCCAAAAATGATGGACCATCTACTTCATACATAGACCCATCCAATCTCGCCTCCACTTCTATGACAGAGACACCCACCATCCCTGACATATCTGAAATCAAAGGCATGATCGAAGACAATGGATGTGGTGACTATAGAATGAAGAGAAATGCATTGGTTATAGGAGAGTTACCACAATCTCCTAGGTCGCATGGACAACCCTAGGCAGTTCAAACACCTGTCCACACTATTAGAGTAGAACCCTCTAGATTTCACCATTGGGGGGATCTTAGTCAGGAAAATGTGGAAGAAGAAGACATCTCAAACACACTATACTAGGATGAAAGACCCACTCCCACCCTACCCATGGAGGAAACTAATAGAGGGTTACAAATGATGTTTGGTATGGGCTATAACAGGAATGAGAGCCTGAGAAGAAATAGTGATGGACAGCTGGAGCCCATCATTGTAGAAAGAATAATGCAGAACCTTGGCCTTGGCTATGCTCCTCTGAGTATAATCGTACGTGTCAGAGGTACTCCTAGAAGAGTAGTCAGGTCCTCTCCTCAGGTAACAACGAACACTCCTAGACCACCCATTTGCCTAGGTATCCCGCTTGATAATTACACCTTTGACATCACTAATGTTTGTGCTAGTAGTGACGATGATGATACCATAGTAGGTCTCCCCAAGATTTTTGAGGATTCCACCTTGTTAATGATAAGTGCCTCCACAGCCGAGTCAAACGAACCAACCCACCAAATCACCTTAGTACACCCCCAACTCATTGATCACGACCAACGGGGACCACCAATTCTAGACTCATTCGAAAATGATGAGGCCCTCTCAGAATTCATGGGACTCAGGGATATAGTTTCATGTGGGGATCACAAGGCTAGATTCAACATCACATTGAACACACAAGCATACTATGGGGAGACAATTGAGTCCTTCAGTCGCAAAAGAAAAATATCGAGAATAAGCTCAGAGTTATTGAGTGAAAACCACACTGTGGAACTCTCTAACCACAAAATAGTGAAATAAAGGATGCATCCAATGGTAAAAACCTCTCTGAGGTGCTAGAGGATGAAGGATTCAATCTCCCCCTACTGCTCTGCATCAGGAGAAATCAGCAGTATTGGTAGAACGGTGCAACCCAGTCAACTTAGGAATAGAATCAGAACCACAAATTACCTTCTATGTAGAGTCCCTCCTGGCAGAAGAACGAGAACTGTTGGCAACATTCCTAAGAGAAAGAAAGGTAAATTTTGCATGGACCTATGCTGACATGCCAGGTCTGGACCCTGAAGTAGTAGTTCATCATTTGGCCGTATACCCTGGAGCAAAACCAGTTAGACAAAAGCTAAGGAAGATGCACCCACAAATAGCCCTGCTCGTAAAAATTGAGCTACATAAACTTCTGGATGTTGGCTTCATACGCCCAATCAACTATCCAAAATGGGTATCAAATCTTGTACTTGTCTCAAAACCAAAAGGAGGCATTCGGATCTGCACTGATTTCAGAGATCTAAACAAAGCATGTCCTAAGGATGATTTTCCACTACCCAACATTGACATGATAGTGGATATGACGGTCAGACATGAGATGCTATCCCTAATGGATGGCTTCTCGGGGTACAACTAGATAATGATAGCAAAGGAAGACCAACATAAAATAGCCTTTACATGTCCTTGGGGCACCTACTGCTAGAATGTGATGCCATTTGGGTTGAAAAATGCAGGAGCTACATACCAAAAAGCCATGACATTGATCTTCCATGACATGATCCATAAAACAGTCGAAGACTATGTAGACAACATACTGGATAAATCAAAAAAGAGACAGGATCATGTAGCAACTCTAAGTGCTATATTTAACAAGCTAGAACAATACAAGGTTAGACTCAACCAGAAGAAGCGTGTCTTTGGTGTACAATCAGGAAAGCTACTAGGATACATAGTTTCAATGAGAGGGATAGAAGTAGACCCTACAAAGGTAAAAGCAATTCTTGAAATGGAATCACCAAGAATGTTAAAACAACTAAGAGGATTACAAGGTAGACTCCAATCCATCAAGAGATTCATAGCACAACTAGCAGATAAGTAGATCGCCTATTCACACCTACTCCACAAGGGAGTAGCATTCAGATGGGATGACAAGTGTGAACAAGCATTCAATAAAATAAAAGAATATCTACTTTCGCCACCTGTGTTGATGCCACCAATTTTTGGGAAGCCATTAATCCTATACATATCAGCAACAATAGCCACCCTTGGTGCCCTTTTAGCTCAACATGATGAAAAGGGAACTGAGCGGGCCATCTACTATATCAGTAGAACAATGGTGGGGCACGAGCTCAATTACACTTCAATAGAAAAGGCTTGTCTAGCACTAGTATTTGCAATGCAAAAATTTAGACACTACATGCTAGCTCACCAAATCAAGCTAATTGCCAAGATAGACCCTCTAAAGTATCTATTGTCAAAAGCAATGCTTACAGGAAGAATGGCTAAGTGGGTAATGATATTGTCTGAACATGATATCGAGTATGTAGAACGAAAAGCCATAAAGGGACAAGTCATTATAGACCAGCTAGTAGAAGCCCCCCTTTACATAGACAACTCACTCATATCAAAACTCCCAGATGAGTCCCTTTTCAACCTTGGTGCGGCAGACCACTTGAAATTGTAGTTCGATGGCTCCCACATGCAGCATGGATCAGAAGCAGGTGTGTTCTTCATCACCCTGCAAGGAGACTATATACTAGATCATATAAATTGGCATTCCCCTATACCAACAATATTGTATAATATGAGGCTTTAACCATAGGTCTCAAAATTGCAACACAGTGGCGAATCATGGTGCTAAAGGTATACGGGGACTCGCAACTTATCATCAACCAAGTCAATGGTGAATACCAAAAAAAGGATGATAAGCTCGCACCATACAAAAAGGTGGTAGAAAACCTCAAGGAATCATTCATCAACATCACTTTTGAGTAGATACCAAGGACAAACAACAGAGTAGCCAATGCAATGGCAACAACTGGATCCTTGCTGGACATTCCTCGCAACGTCTCGAAACACAAACTCCTCGTAGAACAACTTCTCGTACCCACTTTTGAGGTACCAGAGTTAGAATATGTGTGTGAACTTGTTGGTCCTGGTGATCTTTGGTACCATGACATATACACCTACCTAAGGCTAGGTATCCTCCCCACTGACACCACCTCAAACCTAAAGTGAACCTCTGTCAAAAGGTCTTCACGATTCGTCATCCTAGGAGAGACCCTCTTCTGTAGAAGTATCGATGGAACTTTGCTACGTTGTTTAAAACTGGAGGAAGCCTTGAATACTCTAACTGAGGTACACAACAACATGTGTGGTTCACATTCGCGTGGTATGACCTTGGCCAAGAAGTTGCTAAGAACCGGCTACTATTGGCCGACAATGGAAAGAGAGGCGCACAACTTTGTCAAAAGATGCCTGCAATGCCAACAACATGGAGACCTTATTCATGCACCAGCTCAAGAACTACATCCCATTGTTACACCTTGGCCCTTTTCACAATCGGGGCTCGATCTCATTGGTAAAATCTTGCCCACCTCATGCAATGGCCACAAGTTCATAATCACTGCCACTGAATATTTCACAAAGTGGGTCGAAGCAATTCCCATGACCTACATCACGAGAAAAAAAATATCCAAGTTCATCCTTAACTACCTCATTTTCCAATACGGTGTTCCCTAACCTATTATCTCTGATAATGGGACACCCTTCAAAAATCAGGATGTCCGTGATTTATGTGAAAAATTCAAAATCCAACACTATTTTTCCACCACATACTACCCACAAGGCAATGGCCAAGCAGAAGCTACAAATAAAACCATTCTGAAAATCCTCAAGAAAATAGTTAATGACTCTGGTCATGACTGGCATCTACACCTAAATCCTATCTTATGGGCCTACCACACTAGCATCTACATGCCAACAGGCACCACCCCATTCTCCCTAGTCTACGGATCAGAAGCCATCCTCCCCATTGAGATCGAGCTCCCATCACTAAGAATATCATTGCAACACCTCATCACAAATGAGGAATATAGGGTCATAAGACTGAATGAGCTAGAATTACTAGATGAAAGGTGCATGGATGCCCTAAATCATCTACAAGTGTACCAGAATCACCTAAAAAGGAGCTACAACAAGAAGATCAGACAACACACTTTCCAAGTTGGGGACCTCGTACTGAAAGAAAACCAAAAGAATGTGCCAAATCTGGATACAAAGGGAAAGTTTAAGCCCAACTCGCTACGACCCTTTTTCATCATGGCAAGTTACAAATTAGGGGCATATCAGTTATTAACACCAGAAGGCGAGCCCCTACAGGAGCCTATGAATAGCTCTCACCTCAAAAGGTTTTATGCCTAAATCTTGCAAGGTATAGAATCAGAAAATACAAAAACAGTAAAAAAATGTCCTAAAAAAATGGTTACCTTGATGAAAACCTGGCAAACAGGTGTCTTGGTGACAACAAAAAAAATCAAAAAATCAGAAAAAGGATTAAAAAAAATAGTAAAGAGAAAAAATTCATCCTCTAGCAAAAACCACTTCGGTGGCACTTCGGGCAAGTACCTTGGTGAAAACCTAGAAAACAGGCACCAAGTGTAAATAAAGCACCTCCCATCTACTAGGATCTCCATGACTCACTCATCTCATTGCATCTCAAATCATCCATCCACCCACCTACTCGCATCCATACCATACTCCACCATGGAACTACTTAGCATTCTTAAGGTCAGTTTGTCCTGCCTTTATCGAAGTAGTTTACTGCACCACACTGGGGGCATATTCCCACAAGTGTGGGATCAGATTCATGTATATTCTCGTGATCTTCATCAAAAACCATCAAAAATCCAAAAACATCCAAATCATCAAAAATCCAAAAACATGTCAAAATATCAAAAAATTGTCAAAAATCTCATCATTGAGTCTTGTCAGTCCTTCACCTTGTCAAACTACATCATCTCTGAGCTTGAATGCAAGCAAGGTTGATCTTTGATTAGCCCCCGAGATAGTTAGGGTCAGTCCTTAGGCGTCCGTCGCAGTGGCAATCCGTTTTCCCATCTAAGTCTGCATCTTAGGTCAGTCCTTTAGAATAAAATGGCAACCCGTTTGTCCATCTTATCATCAAGTCAGTTTGTCATCAGTTGAACTACGTGGTCTCTGTGTATATAACGTAGGCAAAGCTAATCTATGGATCATCTCTCAAGACCCCTAGGATAGGTCTCTAGGATAGTTTGTTCATCATAAATCTTGAAAATACCAAAAACAACCTCAAAATATCTAAAAAACCCAAAATGGTGCATCCATTTCATCTCGCTTTCACCCGTGATTTTCATCACCCATAATAAAGCAATCGTCACCTTCACCCTTTCATGAGTTGGTCAGAAGCAAGTTTAGCAGATTCTAAAGTGAACACTCAATCATCAGAAGTCTCATAGACTAAGTCAGTAAGCAAGCAAGTTGGTCAAGTCGGAGCATCAATAGCTTATCACCCAATTGGTCCCATCAAAACCCTGATCACTACATGTCCTAGGATGAAGCTTTCCTGCGATGGACATAAGCATCAGGTACCCCTCATAGTAGTTAGTCTTAGCTAGTGGTATGAAGAACATTAGCTTGTTTGTTTACATTGTCTTGGTCTTTTTGAATTATCTTATTTTGCACTCATTTCAAGGACCTCTCAATGATGCCTAAACAAAACAGGTTTAGAGAGAAAGAAATAGCGCAATGATCATTATCTTTTTATCTGCTATGCTTGTGGGATATGCTTGTAAAATAACTTGGTTGTGCATGTTTTGTTTTGTTTGTAGGGAGGATATTTTAGGTATCTTGTTGACCACATAGGAAAGCTTGCTTTTCTATGTTTTGGTCCGAGATGTTTAGAATGTCCGAACTGCATCTTGAATGAAGTATGTATGATAAAGTGTGAACAAGAATACTCCTATCTAAGCGTCAAGTCAAAGTCCATCACACTAGGTACAAATGCCATCCTAGTCCTTTATACCTTGATGCATCGTACCCATGTGTGTTATCGAACATAACACAATTGACCCTTTGAAAATCCTAATTCCTGGCAATGTAAATCATCATTATCATGACTAACTCATTAACTTTGCAATTCTTCTATCTTCTTTCCACACTAACATGGTATCATAACAGTAATCAAAAGCATTGGCCATGCATACACCCTGCATCAACATAATCATTAGCATCAAAAACATAGGGCATCATACGAAGAATAAAATAAAGTTGTTATTCTAAAAGATCTTAAGCACAACATTACATCATACATTATGCATACATCATCATTTGCATCCATTTCCATTTGCATATCATTACACCATCATACATTACATCCATAAAGCATGAAAAATATACAAAAAGAAATGCATCCATTACATACATCACATAAGCATAAAAAAACATGAAACATCTCATAGCATCATTTTGCATAAACATACATCTGCATACCATACATGTGCACCATACATAACATAAAATGGTGAGTCATCTCATATATATCATCAAATAATACTACTATGATACAAATCAGATCAAGTATACACCAAGTACATAGTACAATAAGGCCAAATACTACAGCCCGTATATCAAAAATGAAGTAAAACCATCTTGTGATCAAAAGGGAGGTGGGCCCTGCTAGCTGCTACCCTCCCCATCCAACCTCTCACCATGTGCCTCTGCCGGTTACCTCCCTATCTATTGGGAAAAGTCTGGCACTCAGCGGTCGGATGGTACTACCTGCCGATAATGATGTCGATAGTACTCAGCCTCTCTCATGGCATCCCTATAATCTTGGATATCAACTATCCAACCCCGGGATGTGGAGGCCACACTCTCTAACTGCCTCCATCGGCCCACCTCCTGATCCCTCTTAGATCATGCCAGGTCTCTCTCTACTATAACTGTAGCAACAGTTGTCGGGCCTCATCTTGCTCAGCTGTCAGATCCTGTACCTGCCCTTGTAACTGCTGAATAAACATGTCACGAGCATCTGGCTGCCCTGCTGGTTGTCCTGCTGGCTGACCCGCTGGCTGTCCTGATGGCTATCCTATCGGCTCTACTACCGGCTGCTGCTGTGCTGGAACATGCGGCTGCCCATCCTACCCTACTGCATGCTACGTCGGATCCCTCAAAGGTGACTACTAAGGAGGTGGTACACCTCCCTGACCCCTGCCTACCGACCTACCCCTCAGTCTACGATGTGGAAGCACTATCCCCGGAACTATCAATCACACTAGCGGCCTAAACCATGCCCTGAATGCTAGAGTCACCCCTACATCTGCTGGCCCCTGATCATATGCCCAATGTCGAGCCACCAACTACCTAAACGAGGTCACTACCTCGTCTGCTAGAATGGGCTATCCCCATGTTGTCCCCTTGGCCATACGAGCAAAGATGGTTGTATACTGAGCATCGGGTATATCCTGTACATCCTTGAACTATCTGGCCACCTGGTCAGGAAGGTATATCTCTATCAAAGTGTGCTCTCGACCCTGCATAAGTCTGTCCTGGCGGGCAAAGAAAAGCTACTCTGCATCATCCATCCATGGTCCCATACCCATATACGGCCTCCAAATGAATACTATCATCTCATCTAGAACCCGCCACTAGTGAGCTATGCCATCTGTGCCCATATGGGTGAAACAAATTGTCACCTCACCATACCGCCACACTAAAGGATCATCAATATCTAGGGCAACCGATATCACAAACAGGTGAAGCATTGGAATCCACTCAAATTCCCAAACATGAAGAAGAGTCAATCCAGCCCCAAGAGCTCGACCCTCCAAGTAAGCAAACTCATACAAATCCCTATATAAAGAGGCTAGCAGCATGGGTCCCTAGGAATAACACGCTCAATGAGTGCACATTTGCTACCATGCTAGTCCCCAACCTGGACTGAAATATCGGCCACGCCAATCAAGAGCTGCAAGGCCAAAAATAATGGCAGCTACAATCAGGCTGTAACTAGGGGCTATATCCTGGTACCACTCCAAATCTATCTGACCATCACAGAGCATGAGTTCATCCACACCCATGACACTGAAGTAGGCATTCTTCCCCTCCTCAATATCATAAATCACTTGCTCTCCATGAATAGGTAGTCGCAGGATGCGCCAAACATCCTAGAGAGTGATAGTGGTCTCACCAGTGGGAAGATGAAAAGATGAAGTCTCACCATGCCATCGCTTGGCCAAATCATGCATCATACCTAGGTGTGCTTGCAGGGGAGGGACATAGGCAAAAAACCATAGACCGAGCATCCCAAGCTGCTCCTACAGAAATACATGCATATTAGCTAATCGCTCAAGTACAGGCCATCAGTGCTCCCTAGAATGAATAACCTCAAGTGTCTCATGCGCAAGGAAAAGTACCATGTCAGCTTCCCTAGAAAAAATCCAGTGTCTGTGTCACCTTTCGCTTTTGAAACAACAAAAGTGGCGCAATTTGAAAGTCTCCAAACTGTGTCACGAGGCGGAGTTACATAGCAAAAATTTGCAAAATGCACCGCACGATAGACTTAGATAGCTAACTAGCCATGTGACGTTGTTTGAGCAGGTGGCCGACTTAAACAAGTAAATTTCCCTAAGTGCAAACTATGCCACACAGTGCTTTATGCACACGTGGCCCTATATGGGACCACGCGGGCTAGTTTGGAGAGCTTTTGCGGTGCAATATCGTGTCACACCGGCTCGACCGTACTTTAACCCTAATGAATGCACGCAAAATGAGAAATTTAAAAGTGGGATAGGGGTACATACCAGAGGTCCTGTGGTGACCGGTCGCTGATATACTCGTACTCGCTCCAACACGTGCAGTGGAAGCTCTCGTTGCACCATTTTGTCTAAAAACTCAGAGCTCAATTGTCAATTTTCTAAGGTTAAGAGTGCAAATGTTTTGAAAATGACCCCTTGAGGTCTATTTAAGCTTGAAAATTAGGGTTTTGTGACCTAGTTTGACCTTCTAAATAGGGTTTTTATGCCCCAATCCTATTTTCATCCAACTGAGAGTCATTTTGCGTCCCTTCTGGCATTTGAATATGTTTTTTTGGCATTCTGGGGCATTTCTGGCTTATCGAGCACCTTGTCATCTTTTTCGCGAGATCATCCAAAAAATTCAAATTTTTTGTCCAATCTCTCGAGGGGGCAATATCCAGCAATATCCTTCCACTGGGGCAACAGTGGGGCACCTAAAAAATAAGAAATTTTGAACTTTGATCACAATAGTTTATTCTTTGAATCAATGCAACAAGTACATTGCTTCAAAGAGGTGAAAAATGTAGACATGGAAAAAATACAAATTCATTTTGACACACCTGATCCCGATTTACTAACAACATTTCCTCCTAAATCACATTCTCAGCATTTCATTACATTCCATCACTTAATTTGATAAATCATTATTTATTGGATTAAGTCTTCTCCTTTAGGTGATTAAATTAATCAATTTAATTTAATTAACCTTACATATCTATTTAATTAAGTAAATCATTTTATTTAATTAAATTCTCTAAAGTCCTCCTATTAAATTAAATAAATTAAACCTTATTTGATTTAATTTAACATATTCCTCCTGGATTAAATAAATCAAATCATTTATTTGATAAATCATTTCCTCTCAATTATTGACTTAAATTAATTCACAAACCTAAGTCTAAATTGTCACATCATCTAATTCTTCATTAAGTTAATCAAATCCTTGATTAAATTAATCTCAATCCCTAAATTCCTCTAGAGAATGCAAGTTGCACAATAAATCAATTACTTTGATTTATTAATTCTTCTATTTTCTCTCACAAAGCATCAAAAGGGAATATTCCTTATTTGAATTCAAAAAGGCCAAGTGGACTTGGTCCTTCCAACAAGGCATTCAATGCCTCTTACATGTCATTGACCTTGAGCCAAGTGACATTAACTTCATCCTCTTTCCCTCTTCAACATGTCATTTTTCAAATTTGAAATGCCACCTAATTGCATTTATTGGCACATTAGCCAAAACTTGCACATTCCTCATCCAATCACATTTGGACAAGTGGCATGATGCCATTGGATTATCTTTTGTCCCACATTGCCTATTTTCACTATCTCTTCCAAGATTTGAATCTATAAATTGGAGACACTTCTCCTCAATCTTCATCCACAATTCACAAGAAAAGTTACTTTCTTCAATTGAGAACTAATTTTGCCCATTTCATCCGAACATTTACAACATTTCACATTTTGCATCAAGGTTATGCTCAAATCTCTTTGGAGATTTGACCATTCTCTTCATCAACTTATATTGCAATCATAGGAAATGGGAAAGGGCCAATTGCAACACACCATTGGCACCAATTCCCCCATAAGATCATCATTCTATTAGCTTTTATTAGGATTTAATTTTATCTTTTGTGTTGTGTTCTTCACCTTTGTTCCTAATTTTAGCTTTAATAGATGGATTTTGTGGGGAATCCTTCACTCTTGCATGCATTTTGATCTAAGAAACTAATGTGCTTTGTTGTCTTTGTGCATTTGCAGGTTTAGGGGTTCACACAAACATGGATGAACTATAATACATATAGAGGAAGGTTTAAAACACAAATTCCATGCCTATATCCAAGCACCAACAACGGTGACGAGGGTCATTCGGGCACATATAGCATGATTACGGGGGAAACACATCACAACACACACACATCTAATCTAAAGATCAAGAAGAGGGTCTCCCCTTAACACTGGTCAACCAAGAGTTCATCATCTTCCTATTCTAGATCATTGTAGGGGGAAGGATGATGAGTTTGCAATGGTGTAATGTTAAGGGGAGGAGCTTCCAATCCTCCCACATAAGGAAGAAGGACCTATGAGGTCTCTATCACTCAAATTTTGTGGGTCTAAGGTCAATGGCCTTGTGAATATTGTTGATCAGGTCAGAACTTGATCCACCACAATAAACATGCACTTAAGGGGAGTGCCATGTTTTACCTTGATGGATGGATGGGTTTGCACCTAAGGTTCACCAAGAGATTTAGGAGCAGAGACAAACTCAGGAGAGGCTAGGACTAGTTTTGTCACTAAGACAAAAAATTCAGTGTGGGACCACCTTTCAAAGAAGGTTGGCTCCTCTTACATCCTCCATTGCTGAAGGGACCAATCTCTACCTTTTTCTTCATCAAAGGAGGAAAAATCCCCACAGACGAAGCAAGAAAGATGGAGGAAGAGGAAGAAAGAACTGTTGTAGATAAAATTGATGTATTAATCATATCTATGGGCTTAGGAAAAGGTGAGACATCCAGAATGGATGTTAGTAGAGGTGGCTCTACTTAAGGAGTGATTAACACCTACACCTTACCAGGCACATGTGCATCCGTAGGAGAAGCTTGAAGTGATACAAAGTTAGTTTGGACAGAAACAAAAGGGAAGAGAGAGGAGGACATGATAGGAGGTCCTAATATAGGAGCAGTTGTATCCTCTTCCTTCTTTTGTAAGGAAGCTTCCTCAACCAAAAGAGACTTTCACCAATGCTTGTACTCATGTACAAGGTGGTTTCTATGACTCTTCGTACTAGAAGCGGAAGTTTTTGAAGGAACAAAAGGCTCTTGTTCATCCATTGGAGTGTCCTCCACAACTATTTCTAGTGAAGGGATAGACTCTTAGATGGGAGCAGGAGGATTAGGTTCAAAAATTATAGGATGAATTGACTCCACTACATCGACAACAGACCTTTTCCCATTTGCGGGAATGGTAAGAGGTTGCGGAAAAAATTTTCTTCGCGAGGTTTTCTTTCTACCATATAAGTAGTACCAAGGCCCAAGAGGCTTGGTGGGGAGATCTGATATCCTGATCTTGGGTCTATGCCAAGTAGGCACCATCAGACTCAGTAGGTAGAAACCAGGCTTATTCATCCAATAATCCTCTCAAGAAAGGGGATTAGATGAGGCAGCCCGAGAAGGAGCAAGCTTCTCTTTTCCCTTTTGAGAGGAGGAGGCAGTTGGCTGCTCTACTATAAGAAGGGTCAACTTTGGTTTCCCCTTGCCTCTATTCTTATACTTCACATAGTTCTTATAAATTAGGTCTGATATTGGTGGATGTGGACAAATTGGAGCGGGCCAAAATTGATCCAACGAATAACCCCCACGGGACACCACAGGCTGGTATCCAGTATAATACACCACGTGCATGACACCTTCATGGGAAAATTTAAGGCACTTATGAATTACAAAGGTGATATCATTCATGGAAGATAGCTAAGGTATACCTAGCTTCACTCTGAATAGTTCTGACTCAGGAATGACATCGAAAACCATGTCTACATTCCTAGGTCTGACTTGTTGGACTCAAGGAAACACTGAGAGGGGGGCTAAATCAATGTTCAGTACATTTTAAAATTCATCAATCTAAAACTTGAAACCATTTCAACATTACATTAAAGGAAAGATGCAAACATTCAATGTAATCATTCATGACACCATAACACAAATATTTTTGCATGGAAACCCTATTACGGGAAACACCACAATGGAGGTTAATCCACAATTTGAGTACTCAAATATAAATGTTTACAAAAGAGAATGCACTTACATTCAAGCACACTACCTAGAGCTCACTTGTCAAAGGGAAAGGCTCACTGCCTTACAAAAGTTTAGATTAAAACCATCTAAAGGTTGAACTAAGATGATAGCATCTATTCATGCCAAGTTATAGTTTTGGTGAAGCTCATAGATTTGATTCTGGATCTTCTTTCAAACTTTGTGCTTCGCTCTGCTCTGCTCTACTCTTTTCTTCTCTTCACATCACACATAGAAAAATTCACACTATTACTCTATTGAATTTCACACTACACATTCGCTATGCTTTTTCTCCCATCTCTACTATATATCAAAATGATAAAACGATCTCATATAAATATCCGCTATGAGGGATTTACTCATTCATCAATCGGCTTCATAAAGTATTAAGTTAATTATACCTTGTTGGCCAGATCCACCACTAATTCTTTATGTGCATCCTCTAAAGTCTATTAGGACAAAAAGAGGACCAAAAAAAAACATAATGAAGCATGAAAACATTTAATTAATTACTTATTATACATCCACAATTGCTATACTTGATAGGTTAGCTTATTATCATAGATATTCAACAAACTAATGTACCAGATCTTCTTGGATCATGTACCAGTGAATGCGTATCAAAAAAATACTTCATCAAGGTATTCTAAACATCAAAAATCATTTGTATGAGGTCCACAACACAAAATAGTAGTCCCGTGAGGTAATTAGATCATCTTTTGCACCTTTAACCAGATGTACTATTCTTTGCTATGTTCTGTTAGTAGATACCAAAACTAGACTGCAGACCAGATGTATAACTTATGTTGCCATCAATGACAACACTTATAAGCCATATGCCAATAATCCACCCTTTGGAATTGATGGAAACAGTTAGTGAAAAATGACTAAGTGTCAAAATCATTATAGGTATGCTGCAAAAATTTTACTACACTTTCTCCCCCTAAGATTTATAAGGCATTTTTCACTACATTCTCTCCCCCTTTGACATAAATGAAAAAGCATAGAGACCATATGCCAAAAAGTCACAAAACATGTGTTCAAAATTTTTAAAACTTTTAAGACATATATGCTGATAGTTCTTCCCCTTAGACCAAAACTTCAAAAGTTTGAAAACAATTGACTGCTACTTTAGAAGATTATCTTATGGTTTTTCTTCATTTTCGAAAGGAATTTCTTCCAAGCATCTATTGTGATTCCAACGATAAGGATCAAACTGTTGTTCTTGGATGTTTTGTCAATAATTTCAGTTAAAGATTCTGGAATTGTAATTGCTTCTTCTAGTTTCTCACCTTTCTTTATTATTTCCACCATCTGTTCCAATCTACATTCGGTTAGATCCTTCACCTTCCAAAAGGTGTCCACAAGTGTGTTCTTGGTGAATTGAAATTTTGTGTGTTTAGATTGCAGATCTCAAATTCATTTTTCGATGGATCCATCCTAATCCTGAGACATGTCAAGTTCTTTTGCAATACCATTCAACTATGTTTCAATATGATCCAAATTTTCTTTGTAATTACTAACATGGGGCCAACAAATACAATAGTTGTATATGTTATTAAATGCATTGATGCATTGTCTCAACTCATTCATTTTCTTCTTCAATTTAGAGAGAGATAGCCTGAATTGCTCCTTCAAGTGAGAGATAACTTTACCTTCTTCTTTCTCTTGAGCTTCAGAATTCAATGTCTCTTTGTTGCATTCAATCATTTCATCGGGCATCATATTTTGCAAACTTTCCAATCTGATATTGCATTGCTCAATATGAGCATTTAGCACACTCAAAATCATCTCTTGATCATATGATGGTCTAACATACCATAACCTAGCTATTTTTTGCTTTCCACCTTCTCCTTGAATAAGTTGTTGTAGCTCTTCTCTTGACAGATCATCTTCTTCATCACTAGCTTTTTCTGGTTCAAATTCATTATTTTGTGGATTCTTAGTTTCTTCATCTAATTCTTGGTCTGGAATATCCACAATTTCCTTCTCGTTTCCTTTTCCCTCAATTCTGGGAACTTTGCTACATGGAGGGTTGTATTCAACAATCTCTTTACCACTTTTTTCTCCTTTATCCATGCCACCGAAATAGGAACCAACTTCAATTGTTCTTACCGGAAGGGAAATATTGACTAAGCCACACTTTCCAAGCACATTCTTAAAGAAATTTTGAAATTCTAAATCCCAATCAGCCAAGCTCCTAGAATATGAGTATATTTATTTTCATACTAGTTCTTTTTCTTTCCACACCACATTGTCAATTTTGGGCAAACTATTCAAGAAATACATTACTAGACATGTAATCAAAGTACCGAACTTGAAAGGGTAGCTAGTTTCTTTTGTCAGTTGCACATTCTCCATCAACTGATCTTTTATCAATCCACACAGGTCAAAGTTCTGACCTTCAATTATCATCTTGTGTGAAATGTAGACTACGCTAGCCGAAGTAGCTCCTTCTCGATTTTATAGAATATTTTGTATGATATCCCATATTCAATGTACTTTTTAATAGTATTCTTGATTGTCACAATTATCAGTGCCCTCTGATCATCGATTATTCTGATTAGGGTTTCAACTTCCTTGTTCTGGATGAATTTCTTCCTTGGTATATCTCCAACTTTGCATAATCCATTCAAGTTCTCAATAGTTTCCTTTGCGATGATGTAAGGTTTGTCCAAAGTTAACTTATCATCATGTAATCTAGTCAAGATGAATTTTACAAATTTCACATTCTCAAAGTACATAAACTCATTCCAAATATCCAGATTCCTATGTTTAGTTTTGCTCAATTGCTTCAGTTCGTTAGGCAATAAAAAATTCCTCATAGACCTAATCTTTGCACTGTTATATTCATCTAGAGTGATTGACCCTTTCATTTGTTCCATTTTTCTTTTTGTATTTAGCGTTTTCCACCGCACACCAAATTGTATGAAGATTTCGAGAACAATTGAAATAACTGATAGATTTTGAGAATTGCCAATGAATCAATTTTACTGCTTCCAAATTTTTCTACCGAGAGCTCTCCTTATTTTTTCATTTGATGCAAAGTGAAAAATGGCGGTTTTGACTTGACTTTCATAGCTCACACACTTGCAATAAATATGTTTTCCCTAAATTTCTGAATACTCTATTTTCTTAGACAGAAAAAAATCTTCTACGGACCTATGAATTGTCTGAATTATTTTTGCGAAAGTTTTGCAAAACCTTTGTACACCATAATTACACCTTCTTGACCATTCTTTGCACTCTAGTACCATGCATAGACACGAGAGGAAATATTTTCTTTAAAAAATCCCCCTAGGCCAGTGGCTTGAAATCAATTACCAGAAGAATTACTAGAAGCAAGTTCCGATACGGAACCATTTCCAGCATCATAATCATTCTTTCGTACCCATGTCTTCTTCATCTAATCTCTGATTTCATTCATAGTTACTTTTTCTTTCCCTTTATCATTTTTCTCTATATTTTTGCCTCTATATACTAGACCTCTTCTGTCCATATTTTTATTTCTACAAAATTTTGCAATGTGACCAAACTTATTGCAATTGTAGCACACAATACTTTCTTGTCCTCACCAATCATTCCATTGATTTCTTCGTGATCTGCATTGATTAGAAACATACCCAAATTTTCCACATGTATAACATTCAACATTTCTTTTTGACACATTTCTACATTCAATTGATTTGTCACCAAAATTTCTGCAATTGAAACGCTGACCATAGAATGATGAAACTCTTGACTTCATATTACTTCTACACCGAGAAACCATATGATTGAATTTATTACAAGCAAAAAAATATCCATTAAACTTCTGAGCATTAGGTTGTCTTACCGGATACCTTCCACCTTTGTTTGTCTATCTAAAATTCTTTTGTCCTGATCTATAACGTTTTCCCTTCTCATACCCAAGACCTCTCTTATCATCTCCACTCTTTTATCCTTGAGTTAGCTCATCAAGCTTTACTAAGATGATCTTAAATTTTTCTTTGTATTCATTCGCAATGATAAGGTCATTCTTGAGAGTAGCAATCTGCCTACCAAGTTCTTCTTCATTGTTTCTGGATCTTTTTAATTCACTTCCCAACTGAGTGAGTTACCCATTTATTCTATTGCATTCATCAGATTTCTCTTTCAGGGCCTGAGCAAGATTTTCCTCATTTTTCATCCTTTCTTCAATCTCTTTGGTCATCTTTATCATCATAGATTCAATCTCTTGTTTTAGGTTTGTATTGGCTCTAGCAAGATTTTCACATTCTTGAGTTATTTCCTTCAAGGTTTGATTCAAGTGAGCATCATCCATATTTCCATTCTCCTTCTATTGTATCTGATCACATAGATCCTTTCTCTTCTCTCTGGATTTAACAATTTGATCCTTCAATGACTGAATGAATTTTTTTGCATCTTTAAGATTCACTCTCAATTCACTAACTTTTGCTTTAGATTGATCAAGGTCATCAAGTGCCACCATAATTTGTTGCTGAAGACCATCAGATTCCATTAGATTCCAAGATCCACCTCAAACTGCTAAAATTATTTAGAGGAACTGTGCTTTGATACCAATTGTTGGACTCAAGGGAACACTGAGAGGGGCGGTGAATCAATGTTCAGTCAATTTTAAACTTCATCAATCTGAAACTTGAAACCATCTCAACATTACATTGAAGGAAATATGAAAAAATTCAAAGTAATCATTCATGACACCATAACACAAATATTTTTATGTGGAAACCTTTTTAAGGGAAAAACCATGGTGGAGGTTAATCCATAATTTGAGTACTCAAATATAAATGTTCACAAAAGAGAACGCACTTGCATTCAGACAAACTTCCTAGAGCTCACTGGTCAAAGGGAAAGGCTCACTGGCTTACAAAAGTTTAGATTAAAACCATCAGAAGGTTGAACTAATATGATAGCATCTATTCATGCCAAGTTACAGTTCTGGTGAAGCTCATATATTTGATTATGGATCTTCTTTCTAACTTTGTACTCCTCTTTGCTCTTCTCTGCTCTTTGCATCACACATAGAAAAATTCACACTACACATTTGCTATGCTTGTTCTCCAATCTCTACTCTATATCAAAATGATAAAATGATCTGATATAAATATCCACTATGAGGGATTTACTCATTCATCAATCAACTTCATAAAGTATTAAGTTCATTAGACCTTGTTGGCCAGATCCACCACTAATTCATTATGTGCACCCTCTAAAGTTGGTTAGGACATAGAGAGAAGACAAACAAAACATAATCGAGCACAAAAGCATTTAATTAACTACTTCTTATAATTTGTGATTGCTATACTTGACGGTTCGGCTTATTATCATAGATATTCAACATAATAATGTATTGAATCTTCTTGGATCACGTATCAGTGAATGCGTATAAAAAAAAATCCTTCACCAAGGTATTATAAACATCAAAAATCCTTTGTATGAGGTCCAAAACATAAAATAGTAGTCCGGTGAGATCATCAGATCGTCTTTTGCACCTTTAATCAGGTGCCCTGTTCTTTGCTCTGTTTTTCCGGTAGATACCAAAACTAGACTGCAGATCGGATGTATGACTTAGGTTGCCATCAATGACATCACTTATAACCCATATGCCAACATGACCAAGATGGACAACATTATCAATCCATAGGGTTTAAGGGTGAGACCATCATGTGTACAAATGATGGACCTTTTTTTTCATATTCCTCCCTTTGTAAGGAGTTTAAGAATAGAGTCTGCTCTATTATGAAATTCACTCTACTCATGGGGTCGACTAAGACCATTATCACAATGTTGCCATTGAGGTGAGAAGGAATGTAGAGCGGAGAAGGTTTGTCATTTACTGGTACATCTTGCAAAGTGAATGTTATATCTAGTGAACCGGTCACAAGGTGAGGAGGATTAATAGCAACCATGTTAACATAGGCTTCAGGCTAGGAAACATAGTCAGAGGGATTGATAATCATGTTAGCAAAATGTGACGCAAACGGGTCCGTGTATATCTGAAATTCACTATTAGCTTTCACCATTGATCTGTTTGTGTTTTGCTTCCTTGCATCAAGATGAATAGGACCGTCCTTGATGTGATCCTACATCTTTTGACGTAGGTACATGTAGTATTCAGTATCATTTCTGTTAAATCGATGTTATTGACAATAGTTATTTGCTTCATACCAATTAGGATATGGTTCCCTAACTGGTTTTGGAGTTGGAAAGCTAATGATCTTATCCTTTAACAACTTTTGTAAGATGGAAGAATAAGATTCAGATAACTTTGTGAACTTTTAGTCACACTTGAGGTCGTTGTTATCCACAGCGGCTAATATATTCGCAATAGCCTTTCCTTTTTTAGATATTAATAGAATGGACTTTCCCTCTGGATGGGAGTGCGAGGAAGATCCCCCAAACTGAACTACCTTCTATTGGTAATCCCACAAGGCCACACATAGATGTGTGAAAGAAGGGTATTTGATAGGGAAAAACTTCTCTTGCCAAGGCCTTTGTAAGTTCCCTATGAACACCTTCTACACATCAGAGTCTGACAACGGGTACGATATTTGTGAAAAGAGTGCTTGATATCACGCTATAAAGTTGGTAATCTTCCCATTATCCCCCTGTTTAAACCAAACAAGGTCAGAGAAGGTCATCTTAGGCTTGATGTTGGCTTGGACCTATTATAGGAACTGGTTCACAAGTTGATCAAACGTAAAGATGGAATTTTCAGGAAATGAATAGTACTATTTGAGTGTTTTATCCTTGAGGGATCAAGGGAATAGTTTTTCCATCAATGCATTATGATGGAAGAAATTAATACACAAGGCATTAAAACTGGACACATGTGTTTGTGGGTCCCCTTTGCCGCCGTATTTTTCAAATCTAGGAATCTCCATCCCTTGTGGGAAAGGAGTATTCAAAATTGCTACCAACAACAGGCTATGTCAAAAGAAGGCCTGAAAGGTAGGAAGGGAAGAAGCCTAGGAAAGGTTTGCCAGCTGGTTCTGCATCTTCCCCATATTTTGAAGAAGTGTATTCAGAATCGGGTCATTAGGGAATATAGGACCAGTCGAACTGCTGCCGGAGCCACTGCCAAAACCACCACCGTGACTACCACCAAAGCCACCATCAATGTTGCCACCACTAGTGTGACCTCTGTCGTAGTCATCACCACTTCCAAAGCCACTACCATGACCTCCATCAGAACCACTCCCACCAGTACCACCTCCACTACCAAATTTACTACTACCAAAGCCTCCACCAATTATCCCACCAAATCCCCCACCACTGGGGACAACAGGAAGGGGGAGATGGAAACCCAGAGGGTTTCTATTTACTTTGATAGTTTTAGAACTTTCGAAAGCAGTAGGGATGCTGATGGAAGGGACCATGTTGGCCATGTACATGAATGTGGGAGGCATTGAAAATCATACTTACCTCTTATGTTCTTCGATGGGGCCAACTCGTATCATGTTACCATGGTTCAAAGGGGCGCATGCTTTGGCCAGGCCAGTGAGACTAGCTAGGAGTTCTATGCATGTTCGATCTTTTCCTACCATATATTTTATTTTTCTAATAACTTTAGTAGCCCTAGCCAGCTTTGGGTTTTTCTCCAGGTGATTTTTCAAGGCACCCAATCCTTTTCTTAGACTAGCAACATATTTAGAAGGGATGTGGACAACTTCATGCTCGTTTATAGATGATGAGGTTGGTGATGCAGGAGGAGTAGGGATGCAATCAATTTTATCAAAGAATCTAGACTTGCCCTATGACACCTTCTCCTGTGTAGAGAGGCCAACCGCAAAACCTGAGAAAAGACCGATAGTGAAACTAGAAGAGACCTTCATTCTCTCCATCAGAAGGTGTCACATAATTCTCCTAACAATATAACTAGAGGTCATAGACTAGGTTGTGATTTCTATAAACCTCCACAACACACAGGAGTGGATCAAAGGGTATAAGAGAAAAAGTCTAGAACACAGACAAACGAAAAGACATTGGTTCACATTGGGTTCACCAAAAATGCAAGAGAGGGGGACCAACCACTACAAGGCCCCAGGTCATGAAAGACCAAGAGAAGTATGGCTGCCCTAACTTACCTCAGTTCAAAGGAGTGTTAGGATGGATGAGATGAGAAGGAGGACTATAAGGTCCTTTTATCACTCTACAAACCTGAGAGTTGAAAGGAGACTAGGTGAGTCAATTTTTAGGGTCAACTTTGTGTCTCGAATAGCTCTCTATTTGAGGATAAAAAAATAGTTCTGGGATGATAGTATGGTACACTGGCATCTCTCAGGTGCGTTGGCGTCTTTATGGATAGAAAACCAAGGAGACAAGGTCTAACCTCTAAAAAGTGGACTAAAAACCTAGTTATGAGTTTCTAAAGGTGCAAAATAAGACAATGAAATATGATTTAAAGGTCAAAGCACAAATTTGTGTCACACTTTTAGCCAACTTATCAACACAAATGAATTTAAGTATTTCTAACTAAAAATCAATTTTGGTCAAACACATGATCTAGTAAAATTCATTCTAGCTAAGTTAGATACTTCCATAGCTTTTTTAACTAAAATTGTTGGCTAAAAATATATGGAGCAATACTTTGAGTCCAATTTACCAAAAATATAAAATTATTTGAAAAACTTGAAGTTTCAATAACTCTTAATGTAAATAATATTTTTTTAAAAATATATAAATACCCTTTTGTAGATCCATAAGTGTAGTTTTCAAAAATATATTTATTTTAATAGTTTATTTATTATTTATTTTTTACTAAAAGTAGGTTATCAACACAAAATATTAGGTTGATTACCATGCCAAGGAAAAATACTAAAACTTATTAAAAAAAAACTGAAAAAAATATGATGCACTAGATAAAAGAATCTATTTTAAGATGGTACAATTTTTTTTCCAGTTTAGATAGATATTTAATATGAAAGTTGACGTCCAATGGAAAAAACTATTTTTTGATTCACACACACTTTAATATTTATTTAAAAATACATATTTATCAAAATTGGAAAAAAAATATATCCATGCACTAAAGTATCAAGTTATAAATACAGAAAAAAAATTGAAAGAAAAAAAAAATTTACTATAAAAAGTTTGACATCTCATGCAACTTCATTTTTCAGCATTTTATTAGCAACTAAATTATAGTTTTAAATTATTAAAACTAGTTTAAAATAATTTTTTAATTTTTTTAAAAAAATACAAACATAAAATATAGTAAAAGTACATATTTTACTAGTTTACATCATTTCAAAATTCAAAACATATATGCCAATTTTTAGTGATTCAGGTTTAACAGTTGGATCGGCATTGGTTTTTCCTTTACAATGTGTGCCACAACTTTGTGATTTTACCTGAAATGTAAAGACGAATGTGGTAAAGAAAGTAAATTAGTGCAAGGTTGACAAATATGATCTCACAAAATAACCATTTCACCAACTTGCTCCAAGATCTCTGCACCTACACACAGAAAAGAGGGAAAATGTTGGGGGGTTGTTTAGGATCTGCTTCAGTGAGACCCCCATTTTGGTGTTTCCACCTCCATGGACAGCCAAGTTTTCAACATTGTAGAAACAATATGATAAAGAAGGAAATACAAGCAAAGTACACCGAAGACACTACAAAACAATACGTACTAACTCAACCAATGATAGTGATTATGAGTAAGGAGCCTATCACCTCTGTCCAAAGCTCTCAAGGCTAGTGGAGGAGAGAGATGAGAGGAACTCAGGCCTCTGTTGTAATGTATTAATTTTGTGATTTCTCTATCGAAGTGATGAAGTGATAGATTGTTGCTATGGAGTTTGAGATGCTGCTACAAATCTTGTGGATGAATGCTAGAATGCTAAGAGATGCTCTAGAGATGGCCAAAAGGTGAAAAATGGATGAATAAAAGAAGAATATGAAGGAAGAATGGAAGAAACAACCATATTTGGGTCAACTAGCCAAAGGGAAGCGTTACACTTCGACTTCCAATAGGAAGTATAAGATCTTTGTAGACTCTAGCCATGAGAATTTTTCAGGGATATAAGTGCATCATGCGGGTGTCCTTGACAGAAACACATCCACTAACAATCAAAATAGGTGCCAAGTGTGATGGGAACAATGTTCTTATGTGGAATTAAGCCTTTGCCTTTGGTTTTCTAAAGTGGAGAGGGGTAAAAGGGGAATTTGTGTAAGGGGTGCAAATTCGCTCCTATAAAATTAAATGTGTGAAAAATGTGGGATAATAATTTAATATTGGAGAAATATTTAATAAAGTGAAAACTTAGTACCCAATATTAAATAAGGGGTTAGTGGTTTTTCATTCACTTGGTTTTGTGGTACATGTGGTTTTATCTTACCACTTAGTTCTATTTGTGTCCGATTGAGTATATAAAACAAAGCACATGTTTAATGATTAAGGTTGGCTAAGTGAGTGGGTTATCGTTATTGAGTCTTCCAGAGGAGTGCATATGTGAAGCATGGCATGGGATGTGTGGATTCATGCTTGGACACATGGATGATTCATTAGAGAGGATTGATTCTTCAGATGTATTCATTGTAACTCATGTAATGTTTTATTGCTAATTAATAGATGGAGTATGGATGCTTTTGGAATCTGGGCTTTTCCCTCTTGAGGGTTTTCCCAAGATATATCGTGTGTTATCTTGTGGCTTGTCTGATTGATCTATGCATTATGGTTACTTGCATGCATGTTTTTCTCTCATGGGGTTATATTGGAAATGGATTAATATTGTAGGTTATGCATATTTTCCTAACAAGTGGCATCAAAGCTTCAATGGTTGATGGGAGGTGTGAGCTTCACAATTTTTGTTATAACCCTTGTTTGAGTAGATTTGTGCAAAGTCAAAGCCATGGCTATGTTGGAAATATTTGAGGCATTGCAAGGTATAAAATACAAGTTGTAGGTGTTATTATATAGATTTGAGCTTTAGGATTGTCTAGATTTGTTGGGTTTATAGCAGATCTGAAGCATGCAAAATTTGGGTCAAAAGTCTTTCTTGGATTATGCTTTTATATGAGGGTTTTATAGGGGAAATTTTATGGCTGACCTCTTGAGACAAAATGGACCCCACCATTGGATCTAGGATGGCTAAAAAATGAAGATTCATATAAAATTTTCCATATTTTGGAAATTTTGAAAAAATGCACAATTTTTTTTTATTCATATTACCATTTAGCCATCCAATTTGCACTTTACAAAAAATAAATTTAAAAAATGTAAATTTGTGTAAAATTTTAAAAAATACCTTTCAAAAATAAAACCCTTTTAAAAAATCTTTCAAAATTTTGAAACAATAAAAAAAATTTAATTGGGGATGGGTGTGTTGAAAGAATGAAGAATGTAAGACTCATTGTTTTCATTGATGTCACCATGTCAGTTAAGATGTCAGTTTGATCTCGTACTCTAAACCGATATGAAGAACAAGTTTACATCCTTTGGTATTTTTGGTCGGGTATTTTGGTCTGTATTTCCCCTCTGATGATCATCGTTGTTCATAGTTTTAAGAAGTGGTTTATGAATGTTGAACACTTGTAAGTATACCATTCTGTGTGCTCATATGATCATATGGCGAGTTGGCATTGGTTTGGTGTTACATTTTTTTATTAGGTCTATTTATGGCCGACCTCATAAATAGTTGGTGGTATAATTGTTTAATTTGTGTTGTGGATATATGAGAAACCTATCTTAGGTCCAAGAAAACATGATATATAGTGTGATATGCGATTGAATTAATTTTGGAGAAGTTATGTTCATTCTTGGAGCCGATAGTTAGCCTTTTTGGTGGATAAAGATTGCATCTAATTAGGCCAACCTAATTGATGCTTGTGGACAAGTCAAACATATATATATACAAGATAGTTTGGAGATTGAAAATATGAGTAGTTAGATGAGTGAATGTGAATGTGAAGAAGAGAGAATTTTAGTTTACTAACATGTGTCTCTGAGCATCAAAGGAACTGAATCTGCACTTGTGAGGTGTAACTTCATCAATTCATATTCTAGTTCTAATCCATTTTGTTATTGTAATATTTTTGTAGGCAATGAGCCTCCTTATTTGGATAGTGAGTCCTCCTTGTAAGCAATGAGATTTTCTATCTAACAATGAGCCTCTTTTGTATCCATTTATGGAACTACTATATATAGTGAGTTAATCCCCACTATGGTTTTTCCCTAATTGGTTTTTCCATGTAAAAATTCTCGTGTTTATGTGTTGTGTGGTTTCAGGCTTTGTTAATGTCTTTCTCATCTTTATTGTTATATGCATTAGAGTAATTGGATGGTGTTTGTTCAATAAGTTTAAGAAGATACTGATTCATCCCCCTCTCAGTATCTTGATATTCAACAATTGATATCAAAGCTCTGGTTCCTCTGAGGAAGCCTAACAGCTTGAGAAAGATCTTGTAGATTGAACAAATGGATAAAGAAGACCTTCGATGGTGCAGGAGCACCCATGGGTCTAATGGACCTAGAATGTTTAGTTATGTTTTGTTTCTTATTTTTGTGTTAGAATAAGGTCCTAAGGACCATTTCAATGCTTTGTAATAGGTCTCCTAAGTTTTTGATGGAAATTTGGTCTTGGTGACCAACTCTTTGTATAAACAAGGTCTCCATCCTCCTTTGTAAGTCTAGTACATTTTGGAAAATTAACAAAATAAGGATGCCTTGTTGTATCTAGACACTTGAGGGGAGTCAACTTGCTCATTTTAGTTGGCTTGTATGCCTTTCACATATTTTGGAAGCATCTTTGTAGGCAAGTTGGTGAAAATTGTCTAAATTGCCTTAATTAGGCATTTATGTGTTCAAGTGAAGTCTAAATGTGTTTCCAATGACCAAATGATTAAAATTGAAGTTGGAGGAAGTTTTATGGAGTTAGGAGGCTTCAAATATTCCTCTCTTGGTCGAGGCAAGGTTGTTGAAGAAGTTGAGAAGGAGTTTTCAAAGGAGAAATTGCTGTTTTTGAGTTTTTCATCAAGAAACTGCTGATCCTATGCATTGTACGGAATTTATATGTTGTTTCATGTTATAATACTGTAATTATTGGATAGATAATTGAATCACCTTTCTTTTTGCGTTTGAATGGTGTGATTTCATTGAGAATTGAGTGAGATATTGCCATTTTACTACCAGGTGGTCTCATACCCCATGTTTTCCTCTAGAATTTGTTGATCCCATACTTGGTACGATCTGTACGTTCTGTTTTATGATCCAAGGGTGTAATGGTTGGAAAGGTAATTGAATAATCTTTCTTTTGGAGTTGGAGTGGTGAAATTTCATTGAGTAATAAGGGAGATATCTTAATTTTACTCCTGGGTGGTCTGAAAACCCTCAAAATCAAGGTTTTGAGCAAAAAATGGATGCATCTTCCATTCCCACACTATAGCATTGCAAAATCTTGGTGGGATGGAAGGTATGAGGGTAAAATTTTATGTATCAGAGGTATTGGAGAGAAGAAAGAACTTTGGAGGCAAATGGTGCAATGTTTTGGCTTGACATCTCTATGTGGCAAGCCCATGTGACAAGCAAAAAAGTGAGTTTTTGCTTTATTTTGAAGAATCTGTTTGAAAGGCACTTAGGAATGATGGTAATAGGTGTGAAAAACCTGTAGGAGTTCACTTTTTTGGCTTTGGGGTGAAGGGGAGAGCCTAGATAGTCAAGACCCAGGTGTAGGTCTGTGAATTAGGCCTCTTGGAGTAGTGGTAGAAAGGGCCATTGTGAGTGATGCCTTGACAATCAAGAGGAAAGGTTTTGGAACTTTGTAGGGGTCCATTATGGATGTTTGAATTCATAGGTTTGGTGCCTTGAAAATAATCCATGTGGTTTTTATATTGACTGTCCTACCAGGTAAGGCTACTAGCGTTTTGACAGAAAAGTGCCTAATTCACCATAGTTTGTGGAAGTTTGTTGAAACCTAAGTGCTAGAGGGTATTTTACATCATATTTGGGTGTTTTGCTATCCCTGCCACTATGCATCATAGTGGTATTAGAGCCTGATTGTAGGTAGTTGTTGAAAGGAATTCATCATGCCTCCAAAAGCTGGAACGGTGGTTGCAAAGGAGTTGAAGGCCTTGAGAGAAGAGATAGAGGCCTTAAAAGCAGTGAACAGAAGGAGAGGAGTGGCCATTGAGGAAGAGAGTTCCTATGAAGAAGAGCCAGAGGGTGAAGAAGGTGAAGAGAACCCTCATGGGGAAGAGATACCCCCTCATGAGAGAAGAATCCTTAAAGCATTGCAAGCATCTAGAGGAGAGTCCTCTGAAATGAAGATGGATCTGCCGGTGTATAGTGGAAAAATGGATGTGGAAGAAGTGTTAGAGTGGGTAGAGGCATTGAATAATTACTTTGAATATAAAGAAATGGCAGAGAATAAGAAGGTAAAGTTTTCCAAAACAAAGTTGAAGGGATCCGCCTTGACATGGTGGAATTTCATCCAAGGAGAAAGGGTGAAGATGGGTAAGTCCATGATCAACTCATGGGATAGGATGGTGCATAGGTTGAAGGAACAATTCCTTCCTACTAAATATAAGGTGTAGGAGTTCAAAAAGAGGCAGAATCTAAAGCAAAAAGACATGGATGTTTCATCATACACTGAACAATTCTTCAAGTTGAGCATGAGATGTGATCATGTGGAGAGTGAGAATGAAAGAGTGGCCAGGTATATCAATGGCCTAAGGCTAAACATACAAGATGAGATCAGTTTGGTTGTCCCCAAGACCATGGAGGATTGCATACAAATTGCATATAAGGCTGAAGAGAAGATAAGAAGGAAACAAGAGCACAAAGTAGAGGAAGAGGTAAGAATTTCAGAGGTAGAGGTAGTTTTGGGGGTAGAAATCAGTACCAAAAACATCAAGAGGAATCTAATCCTAATGAATCAAGTGGAGAATCAAGCAATAGAGGGGGATTCAGGGGTAGGAGACACAATGGTAGAGGTAGATTTAATGGAGGGAGAAGTTCCAATCAGTTTTTCAGGGAGATGTTATACTTGCAACCAGCCTGGGCATCCATCCTTCAAATGCCCCGAAAAGCAAGGATCAAGCTCTCATGGTGGAGAGAGGAGGAATCAATTGGTACATGAAGATGAAGAAAGTGTGACATCACCTACAGTAAACCTCACATCAGAAGTTGGAGAGAATTTGATAATTAGGAGAGCATTGCTCAAGGCACCAATCCCTGAAGAACCCCCACAAAGGAAGGCACTCTTCATAATCAATTGCAAGGTACAAGGTAAGGTGTGTAATATAGTAGTGCACTCAGGATCAATTGATAATCTTGCTTCAATTGAGATGGTAGAAAAATTGAATTTGAAAAGGATTTCTCACCCTAACCCATAAAAAGTTTCATGGCTTAGTAAAGGACAATAGGTATTGGTGAATGAGCAAGTATGGGTAGAATTCAACATTGGGTCATACAAGGACAAGATCCTATGTGACATCATCCCTATGGATGTGTGCCACTTGTTGCTTGGGAGGCCTTGGCAGTTTGATAGGAAGGCCAAGCATGATGGGGAGAAGAATACATACTCCATTGTGAAGGATGGGGTGGCTTACAACCTCACACCTCTCATAGAAGAAGACAAGGCAAAGCATGAAGAGCCTAGTGTTTTGATGGTGGGTGAGAAGGAGTTCATGAAGACCTTGAAGGAAAGTGGAGGAAGAGGATTCTTCCTGATTATGAAGCCAAAGAGTGAAGCAGATCTGCCCACAAAGAAGGAGAAAGATGCACCTAGAGAGGTCCAAGAGTTGTTGGAAAGCTACAAGGACATAATAGTAAATGAACTACCTAGTTCCCTACCTCCCATTAGGGATATAAGCCACCATATTGATCTGATTCCAGAGGCTACATTGCCCAATAAGGCTGCATATAAGATGACACCTACTCAGAATGAGGAGATTGCAAGACAAGTGCAAGATTTGTTGGATAAGGGGCTAGTGAGAAAGAGTTTGAGCCCATGTGTTGTTCCTACTGTCCTAGCACCAAGGAAGGATGGGAATTGGAGGCTTTGCACTGATTCAAGAGCCATTAATAGGATCACAATCAGATATAGGTTCCCAATGCCAAGAATGGAGGACCTTATGGATTGCCTAGCAGGGGGATCCTACTTTTCCAAGATTGATTTGAAAAGTGGTTATCATCAGATAAGGATCAGAGAGGGGGATGAATGGAAGACAACTTTTAAGACTAATGAGGGCCTCTATGAATGGTTGGTGATGCCCTTTGGGTTGTCAAATGCCCCTAGCACCTTTATACACCTTATGAATGAGGTATTGAGACCTTTCATTAGAAAGTTTATTGTGGTTTATCTAGATGATATTCTTGTGTTTAGCAGGTCTAAAGAAGAACATTTAAAGCACCTTGACATTGTATTGAAGAGGTTACAAGAGGAGAAGTTGCTGATCAACATGGAAAAGTGTGAATTTATGAAAGGAGAACTAGTGTACCTTGGATTTTTCATCTCCAAGGGATGTTTGAAGATGGATCCTTCAAAGGTGGATGCTATTCTTACTTGGCCAACACCAAAATCCATGGGAGATGTGAGAACCTTTCATGGACTTGCAAGCTTTTATAGAAAGTTCATCAAGAACTTTAGTCAAATTTGTGCACCCATCTTGGACACCATCAAAGGAGGTAACAAGGGTAAGTTTTCTTGGACCAATGAGGCTAATAAAGGGTTTGAATATCTGAAAAAGAGAGTAGCACAACAACCTATACTTGTGCTCCCTGATTTTGATAAGGTTTTTACAATTGAATGTGATGCTAGTAACCAAGCAATAGGGGCTGTCTTGAGCCAAGAAGGCAGACCAGTTGCATTTTTCAGTGAAAGGCTGAATGAAGCAAAGAGGAAGTATTCTTCCTATGATCTGGAATTGTATGCTATGGTCCAAGCCCTCAAAAAGTGGAGGCAGTACTTGTTACCTAAAGAATTTGTTGTCTATACTGATAATCATGCTTTGAGTTTCTTGAATGCACAGGATAAACTCAATCATAGGCACATGAAGTGGGTGGAGTCTTTACAAGCCTATACATTCACAATAAAGCATAATAAGAGCCAAGCAAACAAGGTGGTAGATGCTCTCAGTAGAAGGGCACTTGTGGTGCAAGAGATTCAACTCCAAAGCATGGGCGTTGATGCATTGAAAGACATGTATCATGAAGATGCAGATTTTAAGGAGGTATACAATGTTTGTGATCAGTATTTGAATACTTTTCATGGTGAATACTCTGATTTTCTGTTGCAGAATGGTTTGCTCTTTAAAGGAAGTCAATTGTGTGTGCCTAAATGCTCAATGAGGAAGAATATTATAAAGGAGAAATACAGTGGGAGTCTTGGAGGTCATTTTGGCCTTGATAAGACCTTGGAACAAGTAAGGAGGTACTATTATTGGCCAAGGCTGCAAGTGGATGTGAGAAAGTTTGTGGAAGGATGCACAATCTGCCAAAGAGTAAAGGGAACTTCATCAAATGCAGGACTCTATCAGCCACTCCCCATTCCCAATAGGCCTTGGGAGAGTGTAAGTATGGATTTTGTCTTGGGACTGCCTAGGACACAAAGAGGTTTTGATAGTGTTTTTGTGGTGGTTGATAGGTTTAGTAAGATGGCTCATTTTCTTCCTTGTAAATGCACAAATGATGCATCTAGTATAGCAGGTATCTTCTTTAAGGAAGTTGTTAGAATACATGGATTGCCCATAAGTATTGTTTCTGACAAGGATTCTAAGTTCATAGGTCACTTTTGGAGGACCTTGTAGAAGAAACTTGGCACAAATCTGTCCTTTAACTCTGCATACCATCCACAAATGGATGGACAAATTGAAGTGGTGAATATATCATTGGGAAATCTCTTGAGATGTCTTACCAAGGAGCATGGACAAGCTTGGGATCTGATTTTACCTCAAGCTGAATTTGCATACAATGACTCCATGAATAGGAGCATTGGTAGGAGCCCTTTTGAAGTAGTATATGGCATGCACCCTAGAGGGGTCTATGAATTGAGAGATCTAAAAGGAGTTGATAGGAGAAGTGCTCAAGGATAGGACTTTGCTGTTACAATAAGGGATATCCATCAACAAGTGAAGAAAACTCTACAAAAGAATGTTGAGAAGTATAAAGAAAGAGAAGATTTGAAGAAGAGGGATGTTCAATACAAGGTTGGATATTTGGTGATGGCTCACTTGAAGAAGGAGAGACTTCCAAAGGGAAATTATACTAAACTCATGATGAAGAAGATAGGACCTTGCAAGGTGGTCCACAAGTTTGGCCAAAATGCTTATGAAATAGAGCCACCTCCTGGGGTGGCAATCTCTCCTATCTTTAATGTTTTTGATTTGTATTCTTTCAAAGCTTCTATGAATGCAGGGGATGTAGCAGGTTCAACACCAATGGAAGATGAAGATTGGGTTAAGGAATTACCCCCAAGCCAACCTGTGACTCTTGAATGCATCCTAGACACCAAGGAGACAAAGAGGACTAGAAGGAAGGTCTACAAGGAGTACTTGGTTAAGTGGAAAGGTCTACCTAAAGAGGATGCCACTTGGATGTCTGAAACTGACATTAAAGAGCATGGAACTACTGTAGAAGACTTGATCTCAAAGAGGACTTGAGATCTTTTTCTTGCTTGGGAGTATGGTGCAGGAGCACCCATGGGTCTAATGGACCTAGAATGTTTAGTTATGTTTTGTTTCTTATTTTTGTGTTAGAATAAGGTCCTAAGGACCATTTCAATGCTTTGTAATAGGTCTCCTAAGTTTTTGATGGAATTTTGGTCTTGGTGACCAACTCTTTGTATAAACAAGGTCTCCATCCTCCTTTGTAAGTCTAGTACATTTTGGAAAATTAACAAAATAAGGATGCATTGTTGTATCTAGAAACTTGAGGGGAGTCACCTTGCTCATTTTAGTTTGCTTGTATTCCTTTCACATATTTTGGAAGCATCTTTGTAGGCAAGTTGGTGAAAATTGTCTAAATTGCCTTAATTAGGCATTTATGTGTTCAAGTGAAGTCTAAATGTGTTTCCAACAACCAACTGATTAAAATGGCAGTTGGAGAAAGTTGGAGGGAGTTAGGAGGCTTCAAATATGCCTCTCTTGGTTGAGGCAAGGTTGTTGAAGAAGTTGAGAAGGAGTTTTCAAAGGAGAAATTGCTGTTTTTGAGTTTTTCATCAAGAAACTGCTGATCCCATGCATTGTACGGACTTTATATGTTGTTTCATGTTATAATCCTGTAATTATTGGATAGATAATTGAATAATATTTCTTTTGGCATTTGAATGGTGTGATTTCATTGAGAATTGAGTGAGATATTGCCATTTTACTACCAGGTGGTCTCAAACGCCATGTTTTCCTCTATAATTTGCTGATCCCGTACTTGGTACGATTTGTACGTTCTATTTTATGGTTGAAGGGTGTAATGGTTGGAAATTTAATTGAATAATATTTCTTTTGGAGTTGTAGTGGTAATATTTCATTGCGTAATAAGGGAGATATCTTAATTTTACTCCCGGGTGATCTGAAAACCCTCAAAATCAAGGTTTTGAGCAAAAAATGGATGCATCTTCCATTCCCACACTATAGCATTGAAAAATCTTGGTGGGATGGAAGGTATGAGGGTGAAATGTTATGTATCAGAGGTATTGGAGAGCAGCAAGAACTTTGGAGGCAAATGGTGCAATGTTTTGGCTTGACATCTCTATGTGGCAAGCCCATGTGACAAGCAAAAAAGTGAGTTTTTGCTTTATTTTGAAGAATCTGTTTGAAAGGCACTTAGGAATGATGGTAATAGGTGTGAAAAACCTATAGGAGTTCATTTTTTTGGCTTTGGGGTGAAGGGGAGAGCCTAGATAGTCAAGACCCAGGTGTAGGTCTGTGAATTAGGCCTCTTGGAGTAGTGGTAGAAAGGGCCATTGTGAGTGATGCCTTGACAGTCAAGAGGAAAGGTTTTGGAACTCTGTAGGGGTCCATTGTGGATGTTTTAATTCATAGGTTTGGTGCCTTGAAAATAATCCATGTGGTTTTTATATTGACTGTCCTACCGGGTAAGGCTACTAGCCTTTTGACAAAAAAGTGCCTAATTCACCATAGTTTGTGGAAGTTTGTTGAAACCTAAGTGCTAGAGGGTATTTTACATCATATTTGGGTGTTTGCTATCCCTACCACTCTGCATCATTCAGGCTACTCATGAAGATCTTGACAAGGTTGAAAGTGAAAACAAAGATCTGAAATAAAGTCTTGATGAGGCAAATGAATGCATCCAAAAATTGAAAGAGAAATTTAAGAAATTCAAAGAAAGACACAGAGAAGTGAGTGAGCAATTGAAAAAAGAAAATAAGAGATTATCAGATTAAGGGTGAAAGTGGAAGAAAAGAAGAGAATTGAAGAGTGTCTGAATACATTAGTGCAAAGTAAGTCTGATGTATGCTCAAGGCTTGAACAAGAAGTGATAAACCTCAAAGAAGATCAAGAGAAAGAAAAACTCTGTGAACATAATTTCAAGACAAGCTCCACCAAGCTTGATGAATTGATAGCAGGACATAGACCTTCTAAAGACAAAGGTGGTTTGGGAAATGAATTCAATGAAAATTCTAAAATTGTGTAGAACTCAAATCCAATGGACAATCAAAAGACTCAAGAAAAAGGGAAGTAGAAAATAATTCCAAGAAGAAGACCGCCTATCAGATAGCCAAATGTTGAAAGGTAACCATATTTTAATGGTGTTTTATTTTCATATAATAAATTTGGTCATAGGGAAACCGAGTACAAGAGTAGGATGAATCAGTTTTCTGGTTCCTTTTTCGAACAATGTTATGCATGCAAGAAAATTGGACATAGAACTAGTGAATGCATAACACAAAGGATTAACTAGTTTAATGGAGGTAGAATGAATCCATCTTTTGCTAGCTACTGCTATACATGGAACAAGTTTGGACACAAATAAAATTAGTGTAGATCAAGGATTAGTGGTGTTGACATTTTTTATAACAACCCAAGCAAAACTCACAAGAGCTTCTATGAACTTTCCATGCTCAATTATTAAAGTCTTGAAAGCACTATGCCAACTTAATGAGAAAATAGTAGTACAAACTGCTATCTCTGCTACACTTCGGACTCTGTAAGATCTGGGAGGGTTTTCCTAAAATATATTGTCACTTATGATTGAAATAATTTGCTCGTATACAAACAACAACAGATAAATTACTGCTAGTGTTAAAAAGGATAAACCTTCAAGAAATTGGCTACTTCTTAGAAGAGTTCATATCTATTTAACAAGGAATCGAAATTACACCTAAGTGTATTGATATGAGTTATTTGAATGAAATTTCTTGAAGCCATAACACAAAATACAAAGGACGAAAAGCAGTCAGAGTTCCAATGTCATATCCTAAAGCACAGAGTCAAAAGGAAACTAAACTATAGGGTAACTTTCATCTAAAGCACCTATGATCTGTATGAATAGCATTACAATCCATATATCAATACTTGAATTTATTACTCAATAAATCCTATGTGTTAATTCGCATAAACTTACTAGATAACTGAAGCATTTAATCAGTCCTTTGAACTAGAGCTATAGTCAAACATAATCCACAGTAAATAACAAATGGAGATTAATAAAAATCATCTTGGATCGGTACTTCATTAATAATTGATGCAAACTATTACAATAGGAAAGAAAATTAACTCAAAAAAATCACAAGGTTAACACAAGCATGCTCAAGAACCCCATGATTTACTAAGTTCTCAAATCTGACTCAAAAACATCAAACCCTGGACATATTTTTCTCTCTATATTACTTGACTCTTATCTCACGTATCTTGAGTAATTTCAATAGACCCTTCTCTCGGCCTAGAATTCCCTTTTATAAAAACAAGGGAGCTAACAAGCTTTAGGCCGGAGAGTACACATGTCCATTTTTCACTAGACTGCTAATCCCTAATCAGTTATCTTTACATCATTTGTTGGTAAGAGAGGAAAAGCCAAAACAAGAATGATCATTAGTTTGTTGTGGAGAAAGAAAACTGTTGCTCCAAGAGTCTCTCACCTTACACCAAAGCATCTTTAACCATTTTTTGCACTCATTCCATTTCAACATCCTATACTTGAATTCAAAAAGAGAATGCATTTTAAAATATAATATCTAAGGCCAGACCTGTAGTTTTCATGAACAAATTGCAATTCTCAGCTAGGACATTCACAATTCAAGTTCATCAGTGAACACCCTTTTCCATGACTCGAAATCCTCTCCAGATGGCCAATTGAAAGCCACCACCCGATCCACCATGTTTCGGTAAGGTGCATACTTTATCATTAATGATGTGGTCATTTTATCAACGTTCTCCAGGAAACTAATGAAAAATGACAACTTTTCCAATATGTTTTCCAACATGCGGATATCAACATTTTTGCATATCTCATGTGTTTGAGCAATCATTATATTATTCATTTTCTCCTTCCACACCTACAAAGACTTGACGTTATCTTGACTGTGCAAAATATGAGGTAGTGGAGTCAAGTCCTTTCCATCATAAATATCCTTCAATGTTTTGATTTTGGACTCCATAGGAGTAGTAGACCCCTGGAACTTTTTCTCCACAATACCCTTGAAAAATTGATATGTTGTTATGACTATAGGGTATTTGTCCTCATGTTGTTTTGCCCCAACTGCCATAAATTTTAGCTTCTCCATTCTAGGGCCCCATCTACTTAGCAAGGGGATAGCCAATTCTCTATCCCTTGGAAACAATTTGAATGCTTGCAACATCAAGGCATAATTTGCATGAACATTGTTGAGCTTACTCTGGACCCGTTTATGTAAATGCCTTAGAATAGTATCAACAATTTCTGAGTTATTTCTTCTTGCTGCATCCCAGATTTGGTTTACCATCTCCTTATATTTTTCAACCTATTGGATTAACTCTTCCCTAGAAATATCTCCACCCGAGCCATTGGCCTTTTCAATTGCAATAGGCACTTGTCCCATATTATATGGGACAATAGCCCAAGATTGCACCTGTGTAGAAGGTTGGGGTTGCTCTACTGGCGGGTCAGAAACAGTGTGGCTAGAGCTAGCCTGCCTTTGAGACCTCAAGGTTTCCATCTGTTGTCTCAGTAAGGCTATCTCAGTCTCCAATTCTGCCACCCTTTGCTGACTCTTATTATACTCAATAATAATGTCATTATACTGGCTCCTCAAAGTATCTTGATTTTTAGTTAAGTCCTCCATAGTTTCCCTAGTGAATTTAGCAACATTCACAACCATGTCAATAGTCTCCAATGTAGTAGTGTCATCAACTCTTTTTACAACCAAATGACCAGTAAAGTCAGATGTTTCTGCAACAATAGGTTTTTGAGACCCAGTGGATAGTGACCATATTGCCAGAGCATCCCATTCCTCACTAAAGGCTGATCCTTTAAGTGCCAATGCAGCCTCCTCCTTTGTTGCAAGAAGTAGCCTATTGGCCCTTCTTATTGTGTCAAACACCATAGAATCAACAATATCCCATTCAGGGAGTAGCAATATTCCACACTTTTGAACCAATGCCCTACCCTATTGTGGTGTGATTTCCTTAAACCTTTCCTTCATCTGCAATCTAACCCTTGACTGAATTACCTGCTCTGGGAGCTCTAGATGTAGACTTCTCTCATGAGCAACCTTCTCAGAATATAATGAGATATGAGCTCTCCATACAAAATCTTTAAAAGAATTAGTATGAATAAAAGATTCATCCATCATGAACTCTTTGCAAGCCTCCATCCTCAAATTGTCATTATTTGTAATCCCTTTGATCTCATCCTTTCCCAATCTTAAGGTGATTGCCCCTGAACTCATTGCAATGTCAACTGGGTTTAGTGGCATCTGCGAATTCATTTCATCTTGAGTTACAATGATTTCCTCCTCATCACTACCTTCCCGACCAACATCCCCCATAGTTTCAATCCTCTGCCTCTTTGGGGATGGTGGGTGAATCTATTCTGAAAACCTTGGAGGAGAATCCAGGTGAACAATATCTGGCACTGATTTCCTTAGGACAAATGGTGTGCCACTCATTGTAGCCTCCTTGGCCCTACTTCCCTTTCTCCTAGAAAATACCTTTATCTTCTTTTGAGGCTAATAAGTAGGCCTCTCTTCAACTCTTACCACAATGTAGTCCTCAATAATTTGTGATTTTCCCCTTTCTTCCACAATCCTTTCATCCTTTAAGACCCCTACCAGACTCTCAAAGTTTTCAAGAGCATAAATTTCCCTACTAAGCTCATCTTTGGCACTAGGTATATGATCAAAACTGGGCATCTTTTCCTATTTACTTCTCACCATTTTTGTATAGGCAATGTACATTGCCTTTCTCTCATCTTGTAAGTTCAGATCAAAAATGTTCCTGATGATATCTTCAGGAAAGTAGAAGTTGTGGAAAAAGGTCCCAGTCCAAAGCTTAGCCTTCATTTTGGAGATAAAACCCTCAGGATCATGATTCCTAGGGCATACAGTCCTTAGCCTATATGGCTTGAGTAATAAGTGCAAATCCTTCCACCCTCCCTTTGTCATGACAAAATCGGTGAAAGCTATATGTTCAGGGAAGAAAGATCCCTTCTTCTATTCATCAGGCAAATGGAAATCCTGAGATGCTCCATACTGCCTCATGATTTCTATGAAATAAATTTTAAGGGGGACCTCCCTTGGTAGAACAAATGTGGTGGAATTTGTGCCAAAAACCCTGAAAAATGTTGTGCTATGATTGGGGATAATATCCCCCTAGTTATGTGTTAAATTCAACGCAGGCCTCCTCTCCATAGGTCTTAGGAAATCATGAATTTCCTTTGGAATCCTAGGGGAATAAAAAACCAAGGCCCTTCTTAACTTGGATCCGAAAACATTGTGAAAGGTTACATAATCAAACTTATGATCATGCATGTCTAGGACCCTAGTCCAATACTAGACAAGCATCTCAATGTCTCCTTCTCTTTTCTTCAATTCTATATCTTTCTTGAACACATTTTGACCCTTATACAAAAACATGTGGATTAGCAGAGAAAACCATTTGAATCCTACCCAATTCTTCCCCTGCTTCAAGGCTACCAAACCTAAATGCATTTTCTCTACAAGGTAAGTGGAAAAATCATATACCACATTATAGCCTGGGTGTTGGATGTTTACAGCCATATACATCACTTCGATAGGCAAAGTCTTCTTCAAATTTATCCCTAGGATCTGATATAATGCACAAATAGTCTTCTTGAAATGGACGACAAAATAATCCACTGGGAAAGGTTCAGGCTCATTCCTACCAATAACTACTTTCCTCTGGTTCTTGCCTCTTCTTGACACAACCAAATGGGGTATAAAAAGGGATGTTCTGAACAAACCCTTGGTGTTCTGTATTCCTCCTTGAAGACCTCCAAGTTGATAGGAATCATATCTTGGCTCCATTTATGCAAACTAAAAATCTATATGATTTCCTCCCTGGTTACTTTGATCGTTTCCTTGCCAAGATATGTTCTAACCATTCGGACCATAGGGTTGTACCTCACAGCAATATCCTTCAATAGGTCTACATCCTTGTAGACATTGGGTACCACTAGCTTACCTAGGTCCAATCTCCATGGATTACATAGAGGAACTGCTAAATTTTTGTTCCGAAACTAGTTGGAAAACAACTGCCAGCTAGTGTATGGCAATTTGGGATCATGAATTACACACTACTTAACCACTAATCCTTCCAAAAGCAAGGGACCGTAGAACAATACTTTTCCTTCCTGCTTCTTGCTTGTAGAGGGCTTCAACAAATCAATAACATCTTGGGAAAAAACCCTAGACGTAGCTTCGAAACCAGCAATTCGTGCCTTGGGTGCCATTTATACCAAACATATGATAATTCAAGCTAGGGTTTGCTTATTTTTTAAATGGCAAAAAATTACACTTTTCTTTCTATTGCCACCACAAAAAATTCTTCAATATTCAAAATCTATAGAAATTACCTAGACAAGCTCTAAAAGCGAATTTACTCAAACAGTTCTTTACGAACGAAAAAGAAGACAGTCATCAATTATTCAGTAAGCAACCCTAACACCTTCCGAAAACATAAGAAAAGGCATATGTACTACTTATGGTTTATTTGGCAGAGCGTCAAATGCAGTGAGACTAGAGAATTGCAATAATGGCTTGCTTTCCTTCAGCACCAGACAATCCTTCCTCAATCAAGAAATGCAGCACTAAAATAGTAATTTATTGATCCTTTTGGCATTTAATTATGTAGGCTGAGTCGAACTCGACCATTACTATTCACTCATGCGAGATAAAACGACTATAGTATAGCAACAGTTCATTTAAAAATGAGTCGTTGATCAAAAGCAATGTTGGCCAGGCGAACAACCCAAATTAAGTCAAAACAATTTGAAAATGCCACATCCACCTACCACGCACCACATCAGCATGGAACGGGTCCCACCACATTTTTCCATCGTATAACATCGGTGTCCACGCGTCAACAAATTGTGCACCTCGTAGCATTATTAAAACTGAAGTTTTAATTGCGCAAGGTCAGCGAGGGATGACCGTGATGCATTGGTAGGTAAACAGTTGTCGGCATCAGCATCCATCCTTCGTCAATGATCAAAACCGGTCCCCACTATCAAATGCAACAGGTGGCAGTATCTCGCAAGCCTCGCACTATTTCTCATGACGTAAGCAAAAACCTCATGAGGTATACGATGAACGGTTGAGATTAGAATTAATTCATCCAATGGCCATGTAATTTGCACATGCAAAACAATTATTCTTAAAGAAGGGGACAGACTAGGTGGACGGGAAAATGACCCTCGAGGTCGAAAAGATTCAATGGTTAATTTATAGCAATTCATCAGCCCAATACCATACGAACAATAAGGTCATGACACAAAAACCGAAAGGACGAGTAAAAGGGGCTGGTAAAGTCATGGCCAAAGAGGAAATAAATCACCACTTAAGTGACTGATCACCGTCGATAACAAGTCAAAACTCAAAAAGAAAACCCCAAGACCCAGACCAGTTAGAGGTAACGTAAAAACATACCACAAAGGGGAAGAAAATTAAAGCTCCACCAAGTGGAATTCAAACAAACTAGGACATATTTCAAAAAGTTTGCAGAAATGAAAAGGGGAAGCAATCTACTCTGGTAAAGGAAAATGAACCTAAGAAGGTTGAAAAATTTGAGATTAAGAAACAAATGAAAAAGATATGGAAGAAGAAAGAAGAATGAGAGATGACAAATGTGTCTATGACCTCATCTGATGTAGACAATTCCTCCAAGAATTAGACCTAGCTTGGTCTTAGGGGGAGATTTAGCAGAAAATTGTTCGAATCCACTAGAAATATGGCATGTTAGATGTTGGCATGAGGATATGTTGTAAGGAATGAATGGGAAGAGGTTATGCAAAAAAAAACTAGAAGAAAAAGTGAAATCATGTTCATTTGTGGAGAAATTAGGGTTTCTCAGTGTTATGAAAGAAAGATTTTATCAGCTTTTTAAAGCTTACTATATTTAATGTGAATTAGGGCAGCATAATGATTTATAAAGAGAAATTCAAAATTCATTTTTGATCACCTAAGTGATTTGGATATCCTTAAGCGATTTGGAGAGATTATAAGGTAATATGGGGAAATCTTTGTGAATAATCAAGAACAAGTGATGGAAGTTTTCTATTGAAGGAAGGTAAGAAAATAATTTTTGTTATGCAAGAAATAATTTGAAGTTAAGTACCATGATGGAATCTATTAGTAGATGATTGATTGGAAATATTCCACTAAGGCTAATGGGAGTTGAATTGGAAGAATTTGATCATCGAAAAATAAAGGAAATGGAACTAGGGTTAAAGATGAATGATTTGTAGAACATAAAAATCCTAGGCATGGATTTATGGGGTGAATTTACTTGGTTTATAGATAGAGAGTCCATCTTGTTCCTATTGAGTAAATTCAACGATGGCAATATCATTTTGAAAAAACAATACCCTGTTACAAAGGAAGTAATTGAAGCTATTATCGGGTTATGCAGTATTAGTGACCTCCTCAAAAAGAAAACAATGAAATACAAAGAGGTGGAGGAACTAACTAGAATTGAAAAAGACCCCCATTCCCTACTGATAAATACTATTTTCAACCCTACTATAAGCTATGTTATTTCTTACAAAATATACTTCAAAAAACAAAAAAGTTCCACTTCGGCTATTACTATTTATCTGGTGCACAAAATGGTGAAGGAAAACAAGCAATTTGATCTATGTAGCTTAATTTTGGAAAACCTAATTAAAAGTGCATGAATGTCTTTGGTCAAGGGTTATACTTTCCAGTTCATCTCTTTTCTTAAAAGTCTATAATTTTACTTTCTAAGCTTGCTTCCAGGAAAAGAAAATGTTAAGTTGGAATATAAGGATATGTGCTCTAGTATGATTGTGTCTAGTCATTTTGAGGAGGGTTCATCCTCCGGTACAAATGAATTAGAAGTAGTTATTGGTGATTCCCCTCTGGAATCTAAAAAGAGGAAAATTATCATAGAAGGAATCATGAATATTTTTGAAGAAAATGAGAATAAAGAAGAGTCCCTACCTAGATCTAAATATTTGGATGTTGTTGGATAAAGGTTAGATGAAGAAGATTGGTGAATTGTGGAATGTGTGCTCTCCAGTGGATATACTTAAAGTCGATGATGCTCTGATTGAGCATCTACTCAGGAAAGGTATTGATATTTCAAGTTCTTTTGATTCATTACCAGATAATTTAGTAGAAGTGGTTGAAGAAAGAATGTTGTTGGAAGGTCCTAGAGGACATAATTTTCAAGCCATGGTTGAGAAAAGATGTGATAAAGCTAAGAAGAAGTTATCTGAACACATTAATGAGATGAGGAAATGCATGAAAGAGAATTACATACATTTACATCCCATTTTTGGTCACCCTTTTCCATTGATGTCAAAGGGGGAGAGATTTGGAGAATTTGTCGGGGAGAGACTTGCAAAGATTTGGAATGAAAAGAATGAAGAATTGTGTGAATGTTTTTGGCACATTTTTCCATCAATGACAAAGGCGGAGATTGTTGGAAGAAGGATGAAGATCAGACTGTGTGTTTTCATTGATGTCACCTTGTCAGTTAAGGTGTCAATTTGATTTGATACTCTGAAATGATATAAAGAACAAGTTTACATCCTCTAGTATTTTTGGTCTGGTATTTTGGTCCGCATTTCCCCTCTGGTGATCATCGTTGTTTGTAATTTAGAGAATTTGTTTATGAATGTTGGAAGCTTGTAAGTATACATTCTTGTGTGCTCATATGATTTTATGGCGAGTTGGCATTGGTTTGGTATTACATTTTGTTATTACGTCTATCCATGGCCGACCTAATAAACAGTTGATGGTATAATAGTTCAATTTGTGTTGTGGATATATGAGTGACCTATCTTAGGTCCAAGATGACATGATATAGTGTGCTACATGGTTGAATTAATATTTGAGAAGTTTTGTACATGCTTGGAGTCGATAGTTAGCCTTTTTGGTGGATAAAGATTGCATCCAATTAGGTCGACCTAATTGATTCTTGCAAACAAGTTAGATATATATATACATGATAGTTTGGAGATTGAAAATGTGAGTGGTTAGTGGATTGAATGTGAATGCAAAGAAGAGTGAATATTAGTTTGCTAACATGCAAATTCTCAGAGCATCAAAGGAACTAAATTTTCACTTGTGAGCTCTAACTTCATCAGTTCATATTTTGGCTATAAGCCATTTTGTAGCCAGTGAGCCTCCTTGTTTGGATAGCGATTCCTCCTTGCAAGTAGTGAGCTTTTTGTATCTAGAAATGAGCCTCTTATCTAGCAGTGAGCCTCTTTTGTATCCAGTTTTGGAACTAGTATATATAGTAAGTTAATCCTCACCGTGGTTTTTCCCTCATTAGGTTTTCTACATAGAAATTCTGGTGTTTATGTGTTGTGTGGTCTCATGCTTTGTTAATGTCTTGCTCATATTTATTGTTATATGCATTAAAGTAATTGGATGGTTTTTGTTGAATAAGTTTAAGAAGATACTGATTCACGCCTCCTCTCAGTAGCTTGATATTCAATAGGGGGTCCACAAACCCCACACGCCTAGCCCGTATTGTCAGCCAAACAATGTTACAAGCACTATCGGCTAGCCCCATGGGTCGGAAGGTCCCACCACCAGTGGTGTAGGCCTATGGTCTCATGGTCGTGAGACCCACAGGGGGTGAGAAACAAAGCTACTGGACTTCAAAAATATCAAACCAAATAACTATAATGTGTCAAGTCTAAAATTTAATGTTGTTAAAAGAAAATTAAATTGCAATTAAATTCCTAGTCAAGTCTACCAATATAAAAACCTGCCACCACTCCTAGTAGTGTCAACTGGTTGGGCTATGAGTGGGCCACCTTTGCCACTGATGCTACTAGTGGATCACCTTTCTTCCACCCAAAGGGACACCATGATTGGTTTTATAGCCAAATTGGATATTTTTATTCTAGGACGTATAACTTTCTCCCAAGATGTCAAATTTTTGACTTCTTATACTTGTTAGAAAGGTGGTTCCAAGTACTACACATTTATATAGATTTGGTTCCATTTTTTTACTTTCATCAATTTTTACAGCTCGAAAGTGAGAAGTTCTCTTGTATGCATTTTGGTCATAACTTTTGCATACCAAATTGGATTTTTGATTTCAAATAGGTGTTGGAGAGCATGTACAACACACTACACAATGGATTAGTAATATTATTAGTTTGTATTGTAGAGAATTCATTGTAATTGTTTGATCACGTGTAGGAGCCTAAGATTCGGGATGTGATTTCATGAGCATCAAAATGAATCAAGAGGCAAAACCTTAAGGGAGTACATGTTTTTGTGGAAAAAGTATCCATTCTACTTTTCCTTGCTTGTTTGTGCCCTCCTTCTTAAACTGAGCTTAATTTTTTTCTTGATTTAGTGTTGTAATTTGTTTTGACACATTCACATTAGGTCTTGAGCCCTTGTGAACTAATAAACTTAAATGATACCTTTCTAAAGTTTTTTGAAGTTTTGTTACACAGTTTCACACTTTTCTAAGGTTTTATTAATTAACTGAACCTAATAAACCTCTTTTTTAAAAAATGTGCATTAATCATGCCTTAATTAGGGTGTTATAAAGTGTTCTAACACAATTTCATACTTTTCTAGGGTTGTCATTAATAATTAGGATTCTTTATGCTTAAATTGGCCATATTTTGCATCCACAAGCCTCATTTAATGCATCTTTTCGAGGATGATCTAGACATAAAGCAACATCCAATCATAATTCAGGCATTTTTTAGGTTGTGTCCTAGATTCGGTTGTCTGGGACTCATACACCACCTTGGGTGTATGAGTCCCACTTAGGTTTTTGGGTCCCAATCCTGGTTTTACACCTTACTAAGAATTTTGGACCCATAAATTATGCCTAATGGGACTCATTTTCCACCTTGGGCATATGATTCTCGTGCGGCCCAAAATTTAAATTAATTCAAATTCTTGGTGGAATTTTATCCTCCTAGACATGATTTTGTCTTGTAGTGTTGTAATTTTGGAAGTTCTTGCATAACTAAGTATAAATACAACTTTCTTTCACTCATTTCTCCCCCAAAACATTCAAGTATTCATCCTTATAGAAAGTTTGAGTTCACGAGAGCATTCAAGTGTTTTCAAGAGTATTCAAGAGTATTCAAGGGTTGATTATCAAGCATTTTAGAGCATAATTGAAGCATCAAGCATCGTATCAAGGGCTCCATGCATCATGATTGTTTCTGAACTAGCAATTGTGATGTAGGATTTTATGATTCAAGCTAGCATTTCATTCAAGGTCTATCCTATCCAAGAAAGAGTGAAGATTTACATTCATTGGATCCATTTCATATATGTTTGCAGCCTCTTATTACTAGGGTTTGGTGAGTTGCAACATCTTATTTTTTTTCACTCATCATTCTCCATTCTTATTTCGTATTATTTCAAGGTTTAATTACCAAAATGCAATTTGACCAAGGAAAACCCCTTTCCACTAACAAAACAACATTTTCCCCTCTCTTTAATGTGTGATTTGTAGGTTTAGATTGAAGATAAATTGAAGAGAAATTTTGGTGAAATTTGTTAAAGTGTTCAAAGTATTGAAATTCATCACCTTGTATTATAGATACTTGGAAGACTTCTACAAGTTGCAAATCATGGTTTCGGGTCTAAAAATAAATTGGGAAGCATAGAGTAGACCTTGAAGACTAGATTCATACTTTAAAGTTATAGAAAATCCTAACTAGATTTATTTTCTAGTTTTAGAATATGAGTCCCAATTTACGTCAATTTTTCAAGTTTTTATAGATTTAGATACCCATTTGTCAAATTCCTATTCCTGCACAAAAACCTAGATTTGGGACCAATTCGCCCAACTTGGCCTATGAGTCCTAGTCAACATTAAATAAAAAAATTTAGTATTTCAAATCCTCATTCAATCTCCTTTTGGTTTCCATGTGCACATATTTCATCTTGCAGCTTTTTGTTTTGTTTCACATGCCTCTCTAGGTCATTTAGTGAAAGATTGCATCATATTAGGGTTAAGCATTACATCTTGCATTGCATTTTTCTTTCCAAGTCTTAACTTGGTGGTGAACCCCTCATTATTTTACAATCAACCCCTAGGACAACCCTATTGTAATATCTCTTTTTTTCCTTTTCATTGAGATATCTAGGGTTACCCTTGAATGAAATAATTGGAAAGTTGGTTTTATCTATGTTCTAAGACATATGAAAGCATATTATACCCCATTTTCTATTGTTTTATTTTGGTGAACCTAAATTTAGAACATTTCATTTTCTAATTTCGAGTGCATTATCATCCTAGATCTTGCTTGCATTAACATTTCATTAGGGTTTACATTAGTTAATTGGCATTCTAGGGTTTCTAATTTTACATTAGTAAAAGTGTATATAGCCTACATTTTTGCACCTAATATTATTGAAAATCATACAAAATTTGCATTTGTACTTAGGTTATGGATCAGACAACAAAAAAAGCAAAAAAAACAATTGGAAATTTATGAAAATTTTGAAAAAACCTCCACTAGGACTCATATGCCCCTTTGGGTGAGTCACTCCCAGTGCAGATTCTGCACTACATTTTTCAGCATTTAAATAATTTTTTTTGAGCTTCTATTTGTTTTTTATAGCTTTCTATTTCAGTTTACTGAAATTTTTGTTACAACGATTTCATTGTTCTTAGCTTATATTACATTTGTGTTCATTTTGCATTTAGAAGCCCTTACATGAGTATTTGAATCCTATTGCTAATACTATACTGAGGTGAAATTTGAGACTCATGTCATCCCATGATAGCATAACCATCATGGATCTTGGGTATCTAGCTCTTTCACTCCTAGTATTGACACTAATACACTAGGTATAGAACATACCCTTAACAACTCTTTACATTCAAGCAATGTGACACATGTTGAAACAATGGTTGCTAGTGTCCCACAAGAAAACATAATTCAAATCCATGAAGACTTATCAAACCTACAACATCAAGTGAAAAATGACAACATTTCAACTACTGCCATCCCTACTATTAATAACATTCATCGCATACTTAAAAGTGAAGATGGACTTGACCTTGTGAAAATCATAGTTCAAATCTTTGGGAAACAGTTTCCCTCAACCAATAGTTGTCCTTTACCTACAAGAAATTTTTCAAACCAAGAAGGAATTTGAATTCCTCCTCCCACAATAATTGCCTCAATTCCTACCTATACCAACCCTCAAGTCACAACAACAATGCAACCAAGTAGAAATGTGATTCCTTCCTTGGGTATTTCCACTAGCATCCCTAGTACCTTTGTGGCATCACATATTATATCTCCTACCACTTTACCACCTATAATCAATCCATTCACTTGTCCTTTGAACACAAACACACCTTCACCTTTTTCACCTCCAACTCATAAGACAAGCAATGACCCTCTCATAAATCAACCCTTTCAAACCGTTTCATCCCTTCAAAAGAAAATTTTCACCATCAACCAAAATCCAAATGGCCCACCTACATATTATGTCAAAAGTAGCCCATTTTCCTTGGATATATTGCAAAAACCGATGCGACAAGGTGTAGATGTGCCTAGAATCAAGAAATATGGAGGAAAGGGAGATCCTTCTAATCATATTAATGCTTATACTACCTTATGTGGTGAATTTTTCCTTGATGATAAACTCTTGGCTAAGATTCTCCATAGGTCCTTGAAGGATATTGCCTTAGAATGGTTTTCTTCATTACCAAAAAGCTTAATTCGTTCATTCAATGAAGTTGTTGAGGCATTTTCCAACCACTTCCAAGTACATACAACTCCTAAAATGACCTTGGATGATTTGATGAGATGTAATAAAAAAGAAGACGAAAGGATAATTAAATTTATCTCATGCTATCAATTTCTTTATTCCCAAATCGATGTAAAGGTTCTTGACCCTCACCTTCAAAAGATGTTCATAGAGAATTTGTAAAGTAAGATATAAAATAAACTTACCATGATGAATTTATTGTCCTTTATCCACTTGTTTATTTCCCTCCACGATTATCAAAATTTGGTTAGTATTCGAGATACAAAATATACTTCTAGTTGTACTAAGAAGTTTGAGCCCACAAACCAAAACAATTCTCAACCTTATAGAAAATAGAATAAAGGTTTTCTTCAATTCAATTCCCCTCAAAAAACAACTCAAAATGATAATAACCAAGTCACTTATATTATAGCCATGATACCCTTTGTTTATGGGGACCCAAAAAGGAAATTCACTCCCTTACCCAATACACTCCACAACACAATGTCGTAACTCTTAGAATATAAGATGTTTACCTTGCCTCCCATTAAAACACTCAATCCTAATAAACCATTACCTATGAACTATAGACCAAATTATCACTACCATTATCATTGACAAAATGGACATGATACAAAACAATGTAAGCATCTTAAACATATGGTGTAAGACCTCATTGATTCTAGTCATCTTTCTATTGGAGGTGTTAGTGATCAAGGAAATAAGTCTATTTCCCCTCCTAATCAAAACTTGAAAGTTTTTTACCAGCCCTATGCCTAATCATAAAATTTCATTTGTCAAAGCTAGTGAAGCTACAAAGAATAATGTGATGAATTTTGATACAAATGATGACAACAATGATACTATTCAACATGATCCTATAGATAATGATCCTATGAATGATATAGTAGGAGTGATAGATGTCATTCCTCGTAAGGGATGAACTAAAAAGCCTCTTGAGATTGCTTTATCCTCACAAGATATACTTAAACATGCACCTGATGGCCTTCTTTACATAGTTGGATGAATCTATGAAAAGCCCACTAATGGGATATTAATAGATCCCGTCTATGGAGAGAATGTTATCATTAGAGGAATTCTTACTCTTACATGAACTCTATCAAGATATATATGATAAACTGAAAGCATGGATCAAGATGCATAATCATTTTCCTTGCCCTATGATGGGGTTGATCACTATTGCTTTACAAATAGGACCAAAAACATTAGATATCTCATTCTCCATCATTCCGTAATCGAATCAGTTTTTTGTGAGGCTAGGCTATCCATGGCTTCACTCCATGAATTAAGTCCCTTCGGTTGTACATAAATGTTTAAATTTTTTGTTTGAAAATGAAATCTTCACCATCCATCATAGTGGCTTCAACCCTTTGTCTTCCCATGGAAACTTTTCCTTAGATTTATTTTGGCCCGATCTTATTAAACCTATAAAATTGTGAGAAGATTTATTTTTCAAATCCTATCAAAAGTTCAAAGAAAATAAAATGGCATAATTATCCCTCTAAAACATGCCTCAACCTACAACTGATCCTACCATCCTTGAGGAAACCATGGTTGAACCTAAAGAAATTCCAAATAAACAAGACAAACCTAACATAAAACCTTTACCTACTTCCTACAATAGACCAAGAGATAATGAAAGAAATCCCATCATGCCTCCTAGGATAAAAAAAGTTTACAAAGTTAAAGAGAAAGTGGTTGAACAACTCCTATGGTTCTTTTTCACTCCTCCCCTTGGGGAAGAAAATAAACCTATGGTTGGTCAACCCACTCCTACATAAACACAACTTGAAAATAGAACTAAAAGAAATAGAGGTGATAGAGAGCGTAGGTGTAGATGTTGTGCCCTTGGTTGTAGGTTACATGAAGAAATAAACAAAAAAAATCAAGATCCAAACTTGACTGTAGCAATGCATGATGAGTCTACCTCCTCCCTAAAACAAAAATATCCTATAGTGCAACCACAAAAAGAGCTAAACAATTTTTTAGAAATTATCATGCAACCTCCTATTGTGATTAATTTAGATGATGATGAGGAGATTATTAAAATTGATGAGGATGTGCATAATGAATTGAACACATTGTTTCCCTCTTCCATGAGCTTACATCATAATTCTCCTAGAAAGAGTGTTGAACTTGGTAATGACCCTAGTTCGACACTTGCTATTATCCCTTTGGCTACTTGTCTACCTTCAACCTACAGTGAACATGATTGGGATGCAGACGACTTGCTTTAGGTTGACTCACATGTGCCTTAATAGTTTCTTTGCATTATTTATTTTTCTTTTGTGTGATTGCATGTGTGTAATGTGATCCCCCATGACATTTCGTTTAATGTTCTCACTCTCTTTGTGACATTCCTCTATTTGTACCTTCATTCTTCTTTGTCATAAATCTTTCTAAAAGGATTTTTCTTTTTCATTCGTCTTGTGTTTTCCTTTTTCGGATGATGCAAGGCATCAAAACATTCATGTCTCTTCCACGTTGACCCAAAATATTTTCCTATCTATTTTCATTTTTCTTGTGTTTTCCTTTTGCGGATGACACAAGGTGTCGAGACATTCATGTCTTTTTCATGGTTCATGGTGCAGTCTTCTTACTTCATGCGATGTATTTTTCTACTTTGTGGTGACATTGGGTGTGATGTCCCTTAGGATCGTGATATATCTTGGCATATTATATTCCTCTTAGTGGCTTGATACAATGCACTATATCCCCTAAATTGTGAATCTTCTATTATTTGATTGGTCCTCTCTTGGAGACATTAGGCATAACGCTCCCTAAGTTAAGACCTCATATGAACTAAGAAAGACTCCTTTGAATATTCTTTATTGTTGCATTTACATTTTCAACTATATGGTCACCTTGTATAACACACTTTGCATGCATGTGGATCCATCTTGTTTATTCATGAGCTCCAAGCATACAAAGTTTTGCTTACCTCATGAAGCTCAAAAACCATTTTTTTGTGTCACACCTTATCAAAGTTATCAGGATGTATAACTTTGGTATTGTTTTTTGGGAAGTTTGACTGAGGCATGACTTTCCCATAGCCACTAGTGTGTGTGTGTGAGTACAAACTGGCCATGTGTGTATTTTCCTCACCTTCTTGGATTACTCACCCAGTGGATAGCTTGAAGTTTTGTTGCCTTAGAGTGAGTGTGCATTTTCGAACAAATAACCTAGATCTGATCCACATCACGATGGACAACGGTCAAAGCTTGATTCACCCCTAATTTTCCATTATTCTTCTATTTTGTTTTTGGCAGTGTATGCTTGTGCCTTGTTATTTCTCTTTAAATCATTGTCATATGTGTTCTTTTGTGCCTATGTTGGTTTTCCATGGGATCTTAATCTTGGGGGCTTGATCGCCCCTCTTTATCATTGTCATCCTATCCTACTAGAATTGGTCCATTCAGACCCCTCTTGATGCATGTTTGTCTATTTTACTATGAGTTTGAAGCAAGTTCATCCTCTCACTAAAGTGGGGGCTAAATGTGGCAATGGAAAAGGAATCCTTTCTACTTTTCCTTGCTTTTTTGGGCCCTCCTTGTTAAACTGAGAATAATTTTGCCTTGATTTATTGTTGTAATGTGTTTTGACATATTCAAACGAGATCTTGGGCCCTTGTGAACTAATGAACTTAAATGATACCTTGATAAAGTGTTGTGAAGTGTTGCAGGACACTTTCACACTTTTCTAAGGTCTAATTAATTATCTCAATCTAATAAACCTTTTTTTAACCAAAATGTTCCTTAATCATGCCTTATTTAGTGTATTGTAAAGTGTTGTAACACACTTTCATAATTTTCTAGGGTTTTCATTAATAGTTGGGCTTTTTTATGCTTCAATTGGCCTTATTTTACATCCACAAGTCTCATTTAATGCATCTTTTTGAGGATGAACCCGACATAAACCAACATTGAATCATAATTCAGGTATTTTCAAGTTGTGTGGCCTAGATTTGGTGATCTAGGACTCATATACCACCTTGGGCATATGATTCACACCTAGGGTTTTGGGTCCTAATCTTGGTTTTACACCTTTCTAAGTATTTTTTAATTTGGTCCCATAGATTATGCCTAATGGGACTCATCCGACACCTTTGGCATATGATTCCTATGTGGCCCAAAATTAAAATTAATTCAAATTCTTGGTGGGATTTTATCCTCCTAGATCTGATGTCATCTTGTAGTGTTGTAATTTCTAGAATTCTTGCATAATTAAGTATAAATACAAGTTTCTTTCACTCATTTTTCCCCCAAACATTCATCCTTATAGAAAGTGTGAGTTCACAAGAGCATTGAAGTGTTTTCAAGAGAATTCAAGATCATTTAAGGGAAAATTATCAAGCATCATGTTTGTTTTTGAACTAAAAAATATGACGTAAGATTTTATAATTCAAGCTAGCATGTCATTCAAGATTTATCCTATCCAAGAAAGAGTCAAGATCTACATTCATTGGTGCTATTTCATACATGATTGCAACCTCTTATTATTATGGTTTGGTGAGTTACAACATCTTATTTTGTTCATTCATCATTATCCATTCCTATTTCATATTATTTCAATGTTTAATTACCAAAAATGGTGTTTGACCAAGGCAAACCCCTTTCCACTAACAAAAAAACATGTTTCCCTCTCTTTAGTGTGTGATTTGCAGGTTTAGGTTGAAGATACATTGAAGAGAAATTTTTCAAAGTGTTCAAAGTGTTGAAAGTCATCACCTTGCATTGGAGATACTCGGAAGACTTCTACAGGTTACAAATCGGGGTTTCAGATCCAGAAATCAATTGGGAAGCATAGAGAAAACCTTGAAGAACATATTTAGACTTTAAATTTTTAGAAAACCCTAAATGGATTGATTCCACAATTCTAGCTTATTAGTCCTAGTTTAGGTTAATTTTTTGGGTTTTTAAAAATTTAGATATCTATTTGTCAAATTTATGTTCTTGCAGAGAAACCTAGATCTCAGATTGATTTTCCTAGCTTGGCATATGAGTCTTAGTCAACATTAAATTCAGAATTTCTAGCATTTAGGAGCCTCATTCAATATCCTTCAGGTTTTCAAGTGTACACATTTCATCTTGTATCTTTTTATTTTGTTTTACACACTTTTCTAGGCCATTTAGTGAAACATTGCATCATATTAGGGTTAAGCATTACATCTTGCATTGCATTGATCTTTCCAAGTCTTAACTTGGTGATGAATCCCTTATTTTACAATTAGCCCCTAGGAGATCCCTATTACAAGATCTCTTTTGCCTTTGCATTGAGATCTCTAAGGTTACCCTTGAATGAGATAATTGGAAAATGGGTTTTCTATATATTCTAAGCCATATGAAAGCATATTATTCCCCATTTTCAGTTGTTTAAGTTTTTATATGATATTTATTATGGTATATCTGATTATTAGTTTGGTACTTCTCAGTATAGGTTTACAAGTGTTTTCTAGAGCTGAAATTTCATGGTGATAGGCAAACAAGTTTTCATTGGTTTTGAGGACATGATTTGACATGAGTGGAGACTTGGAGTCTCATATGGGTGATAGTTGATTGCAAGTACAAAACTGGTTATGATTATGGTGTCATTGATATGTAGGTACATTTGAGCATTGACACAACATGAAAATTTATGTGGTTGTTTTTTGGTGATTTGGTTTGGTTTTAGGAGGTTTTTCTTATCTCCTTGATGCTTGTATCGGTCATTGACTATGGTTACTCATTTGTGGACATGTTTGACAAATCATATCTAAGATTGATTTGGTGTTTGAGTCATGATATCTATAGGATTATCTTCTTTGATATCTTGATTTATATGTTACTAATGTGATGATGAGTTTTCATGCTTCATTATTTGGTATCTACATGGTATGCAATTTTCTAGATTTATCACCCATTTAGTTGCACTTGGTGTGGATTTTCTATATCCATGAGATTGTTCCTGTATTCATTCATATTTTATTAGTTGGCCTTGTTTGTGGTCATTTGTGTAGTGGTGTTTTCCTTGAGATGACAGGATGGATGGTTAGATTACTTAATTATTCATTTGATGGGACTTGTAACATTTTTTTTAATCACAATGTCATGATAGCTTGGTTACTTCATTGTTTAGAATTTTTAGTGGGAGCTTTTGATAGTGATGATTTGGCGGTGTAGGATTGGTTCCTAATGGTTTGATGACAACTATATCTTCTTGTCTTGGAGACCTTGGTACTACTTGGTATTTTTTTCATTTTAGTTTCATGTATGGACGTGGATGATCTTCATGGAGGAGATGGTTGTAATAATTCCACATGTAGCTTGGTATCATGGTTTGGTGGGAATTGTTGGTACTGACATGATTGATCATTAGTGATGGTTATCTTCATGTGATTGTAGATGTGAATTCTTGGTTTAGAGTTTGATTATTATTATGTCATGATATACTCTTGATTCTAAATTAGATTTTGGCATGGTATATGTTCTCTTGAGACCACGATGTATGCATTATTGTGTGTGATCTCCTAGGAAGAGATGGTTAGATCATTTTGTCATGATAGGTTCCTAATTCTATGGTTGGAGCTTTGACATTGATCTTGTTTGGTTCTCATTGTATTGAGTACATGATCATTTTATTGATTACTTCATGATATTAGTGTTATGTTGCATTTGGATCTTGGCATGGATTGATTAGTTGGAGGTTCTCATGGATACTTCAAGACATAGGTGAGGCTAGATTTCACTTGGGATTAGAGACATTTTTTTGAGAGAGTTACTCTTTAGGGATTTTAGCAAGAAGTCTAAGGAGCTTTCACCTGGATATGGATGTGAGTTCACGGTAGACCTATAGAGGATATTGTTCTTGGAGTAATTCATGATGACTTGATTATCCTAAAGGAGTGTTATCCTTCCCCACTCTTGTTCTATTTGGCGGTTTATTATCTAATAGGTATTGTCCATGCTATTTTTGATATGATTATGTTTCATGCTTTGATTTCTCATGGGAATGAGTTGAGTCATGGTGATTTATTTTGGGAGACTCATTTGAGGATTATTTAGCATGAGTTTATAATGCTTTATCCTTCATAGATATGGATCTTGAGCTTTAGATAGTTAGTTCTAGAGGATTCATTTTGAGAGATGTTTAGCATGGTTATCTCCTTGTGCATTTTATTTTATGCTATCATTCATTTATGAGGAGTTTAGGAGATGGTTATTGGGTTGATTTCCTATTTTGTGAATGGATACATTGAGTTTGATCTTCTTGGTTAGAGAGGCTTACATCCATTTTGGCATTATACATGATTCATATAATATGTTTGATCTCAGAGATTGAACATTGTTTTTGGTGTTATTGAGACTTATAACTTGAGGTTGTTAGGAGATCATAATTGGAACAAATTTGCACTATTCAGGTGTTGGTAGAAGGACATGTTATGGTTTACATGTTTTATCTCTTCATTCTATTATTCCTTCCTATAAGTTCACGTTCTTATGACTTGGGAGGATTATGGCAACATGTTGAGAGATTATGTAGTTGTTGGTGATGCATTTGTAGATCATTGTGATTGTTCTTGGAACTTCATTGTTGATCATTTATCACAACTTGATATAGTGTTGATTGGTAGACTTGATATTATTTGGCATTAGCCATGTAGTTAGAGTTCCTAGATATGTATGTTCTTCATTGACAGGTTTGATATAGGGAGCTTGATTGTGATTTATGGGATGCATATATTGTTGTCATGAGTTTAATAATGTTGTTGATACTTAGGAGGTATGGATGGTTGGATGTTATTTCTGATCACGAGGTTTTTCCACCTTTGACAAGAACTTGTTTAGAGCCTTTGTTATCAATTTGATTTGATGTTTGTGTTTTTGGATTGATGCATCTTCATCTTGGAATGTTCCTAAATTTTTCTATAGGTGACATGTTGAAGGATGAGAGGATTTCTTGCTTGAGATGGTGGTCACTTTGGTTTTATTGCAGGTATCTTGATGGAGTGTGAGAGCGTGTTGGAGATTCATGTGGTTTCATGTGTGGATATGATGATGTATTTCACTGATTGATCCCTTATGCAATATATACAACAAGTGTGATAATGGTGAGATATGGTGTTGTACACCATTGCATAAAATGATATATTATAATGTTGTAATGAAATAATTATTTAGTTGTGATGCACCTAAGAGGTGTGGTTAGTCATAATAGGTAATTATTTTGGGACCACTTTATATATTGTATTGTAACATTGAATTATTATTTAATGCGTGAGAGAAATGGAATAATAATTTAATATTTGGGAGAATATTTAATAAAGTGAAAAATTAGTACCCAATATTAAATGAGGGGTTAGTGATTTTGTATTACATGGTTTTGTGGTACATGGTTTTTTTTAGAAACCAAGATAAGACATGCAAACCAAAAAATACCTTCCACGAGAGAAAAACATAAGAAACAAAGCAATTTGCATGAAGATGTGCAAATGAATTGTATTCAAGAATTAAGAAATTATAAAAGATGAATTTATTTATAAAAGAAATGCATGCATAACCCTAAAGGTAAAACCTAATTTTGAACTAAAATTAGCTCAACAAAATAAAGCTTACTTATTAATTAAGTAAAAAAATTATTACCTAAGTAAACTTAATAAAGTGTAATTAAATAATTAATTACACCAACACCCCACCTTAAGTGCAACTTAGGGAGACTAAAAAGCATGCACCTAATGTTAGGATGAATGCATGAATACATGAAATCATGAATGGGTCCTAGAAACTAGTCCATGTTAGGTACCCATGTACAAATGCAATGAATGTGAAAGAGGAGAAAACCCAGTGGGACAAACCCCCCCCCTCAATGAGATGACCTACTGCAAAGAAGCACTGGAAGAACATTGGTGGAGTAACACTGGAATCCTAAATTTGGAAATCAAGGAAACTTACTTTTATTTAAGAGAAACCATATGAGAGTCACTGAAGGACTCAGGCAGAATCATGATAATGCAACATCAGACCTGATGCCAAGGAACACTAGAAAAATCACAAATTGGAACAACCTTGGAATCTATGAAGTAGTTGTAGATGAATAAATGATGCCCCCCATAAGAGGGAATGAGATGATGAAAGAATTTGGAAGCTATGTGTATCTCGATGCCGATGCCAGACTGTGACTAAAACTGATCCATAGGAACAAGTACCATGAAGATTCTGGAACATTAACCATAAAATGAATGGCCCTCAAACTGAGATGTGATCTAGTGTGAATCTGATGTGATTCATGATCATTAACCGTAGGCTATCAATTTGATATGTGAATTGATGCAAAACAAAATGTGTCAAGCTATGAGAAAGATGTGGCCAAAAGAAACTACATAATCCAGATACAACTCACGTGAGTTGTCATCAATATGAAGATGAGATCAAATTGCATGCCATGAAACTACACTCTAATCAAAATATTATGTAAGACTCCCCCTGATGGAACTTTATAGAAGTTCATTTATTACAATACCCCATGATTGTAGAAGGATAACATGCAAAACATACATAAATCAAAGATAAAATGCAACCCTAATGCATGAAAACAAGAAAGAGCGCATGCACAAATAAATATTCACATCTACCTCCATTATAACCTCAGATATGTGTAGAGGATGGAATCATCTTTCTGGTGCCGCTTGAATCACAAAAAAATGATAACTAAGGCAAAAGTTATGCCCTTCGAAGAAAAAACTGCTCCATCTGACTTCAAAGGCCTGCAAAATAAATCTGGAGCAAAATCTAGAAAAAATACCTACACCACTAGATCAGGCTTGAAACCCAATGGTATCTCGTTTTCAAAAAACAAACTCTGTATGCTCAAGATACGAACATTTTACTAAAAAAATGCTCAATTAGGCTTTAAACCAAATATTTTATTAATTTAAAGATTAAAAAATAATAAAATGTTCAGTTGTACCTTCATGGCATAAAAACCAAGATAGCACAAAAATTGAGAGGGCATGGAAATCAAGGAAAAAATGACATGAAAACCAAGGCAACTTAGAAATGCTCTAGACACCAAAAAAATATGGCATGAAAATCGAGGCATTCGTACGGATCCGTACATTCATACATATTTTTCCATGAGGCCCATTTTGCACTGGTAGCATGCACCATTTGAGAGATCAAAGTCAAAATTTCTCAAAAAATGATGGAAAAACCCTTTGATTTAGCAAAAAACTTCCGTAACTTCAAACCCTCATAGATCTGATAAATGGAGATGAAAATCAATGAAAAAAAAATTCAATCTTGACTTTTTCCAGTGCTCTAAATCCAATGGAGATGTCCGAGCTGATCCAAAATGCTTCATAAATAAGCTCAAGGCATGAAACCCTTGAGGAACCACGAACGTGCTCTGCAATGAATTTCTCCAAAAACTAAGAAGGGGCTGCAAATCAAGGCTTTGATACCATGTTAGAAACCAAGATCAAACATGCAAACCAAAAAATACCTTCCACAAGAGAAAAATAGAAAAAACAAAGCAATTTGCATGAAGATGTGCAAATGAATTGTATTCAGGAATTAAGAAATTACAAAAGATGAATTTCTTTATAAAAGCAATGTATGCATAACCCTAAAGGTATAGCTCAACTAAATAAAGCTTACTTATTAATTAAGTAAAATAATTATTACCTAAGTAAACTTAATAAAGTGTAATTAAATAACTAATTACACCAATAGTTTTATCTTACCACTTGGTTATATTTTTGTGAGCTTGATTCTATAAAAGCAAGCACATGTTTAGTGGTTAAGATTGGTTGGGTGAGTGGGATTTCATTATTGAGTCTTTATGAGGAGTGCATATGTGAATAATGGCATGGGATGTGTGGATTCATGCTTGGACATATGGAGAATGTATTGGAGAGCCTTGATGCTTTAGAGGTATTCATTGTAACTCTTGTAATGTTTTATTTTTGATTAATAGATGGAGTATGGATGCTTTGGGAGGCTAGGTTTTCCCTCTTGAGGGTTTTCTCAGGGTATATCTTATGTTATCTTGTGGCTTATCTATTTGATGTATGCATTATGGTTACTTGCATGCATGTTTTTCTCACATGGGGTTATCTAGTAAATGGATTAAGATTGTGGGTATTATGTGTTATTTCCTAACATTTTTAGGTCCTTGATTTATTGATTAATATTGTGTTTGGGTGTTATTTTATTTCATAAATGAATTTTACAATATGGTCAATCTGAATCCTACAACTCTCATTATATTTAATTACTTTTCTTAGAAAATTAAAATACAAATAATCATGAAAAGTAGAGGATATTGATTAATAATTAATGGAACAATAGATGACATAACTAAAATAAAATTTTAAAGAAATAATATCAAACATTTGGTGCACATTATATAGTGATCAATGTCTAAATATCTTGTTTCATGTTTTATATCTTGCAACACCTCACACAATTTGGAAAAAAAAAATCTTAAGGGCTTCTATACTAAGACTCATGAAATTCATGGTCATCCATTGGAAAATCAACTAAGATGTATTAAAATCCAATTGAATTTGGAATAATTTAGGATCATTTTAAAATTTTGAACTCTATTTTACTCAAATTAAAATAATTCCAAATTATTAAAATTAAGCACAATAAATTATAAGCATCCTCTCAAAATTAAGTCTTGAATATTGTGTCTTTGTATCTACCATCTCTACAACTGAAAAATGACTTAGGGACTATTCTTATCATGCCCACCTTTGATGAATTTCTAGAATTCCCCACATATGAAATGAATATTTGATTTAGATGGGAACATTATTGAATAAGTCATCAAAATCCACTACCTTAATTGTCAACCAATTATAAAAGGGTTAGAAATGAAAATAGAGTCAAGGTAAATATAATAGCAAATAAAATACATCTATTCAACCATGTCCAACTCCTCTACTCCAAAAATAAACTCAAAGAAAAGTGAATCTAAGGAAGTTCATCAAAATACTTCACACTAATAATAAAAACGAATATGTCAACCATCAATTTTAGGACTTTTGTTCTACCAAAGGTTTCAATATTCAACACACTATTTCATATAGCATAGCTCAAAATATAGGAATAAAAATGAAGAATAGATCATTGAAATAAATGGATAAGTACATGATAAATTTTTAATCATTAGAACCTAATACTGGACTATGGTAATAAACTATGCTAACTATACATAACATTGTATTGTATATGAAACCTTGGAAGGAATCACTCAACTTGAAGCTTTGAGTGGTTATAAACCATCCCTTGAACACATAATTATTTTTGGATTTCAAGAAGCTTGAGTGCACATACATTTAGATAAATGGAAGGCCATGGGAGCTCAAAGAAAGCCTTTCATGTTTTTGGTTTATCATTATGGAGATGAATAATGTCATTTCTTAGACCTTGATAATCATGATGTGGTTACTACATTAAATATCAAGTTTGAGAAAATTACTATCCCTAATATTGATATTTCTCATCCATCCTCCACATGATTATTCATTTAAATGATGATTATAATTCTTAGTTAGAGGAACCACATTCATAGTTCCACCCTCTTGTTTAGACTCTCAAACACAAAGGTCTACTATCACTTCTACTACTCTTAAAATTTGTGCTCATTAGACCTTAAAGATGAAGAAATTACATTAGTTGGGCTCCATTAGATACTAGAATAAATTGATCACAATATACCAATATATGACTCATGTATACATAGTTGAAGCTATGATTACTTAGCATTGAGATATGTTGGAAGAAGACTCATCCTTGATCACTAATATAAGTTGGAATTTATTCCCACTTCCTAAGAGAAGAAAGATGGTTTGATGCAAGATGATCCTTTAAATCAAGTATGCAAAAATAGAAAAAATAAGAAATACAAATAGCAACTTATCATCAAATGAATCTCACAATTTCTCGGCATAAACCATATTAAGAACATTACATTTTTTTCTAAAATGAATTATGTATTGGAAGAATGAAGAGTTTGTCATCGATGATGTTACATTGGTAACATGAGCATGCAGGATAAACACAAGGTATATTATTATGCATTATAGTGTTGTCATTGATGCGGACATTGCATCTTGCTTTGGAGATCATGGTGTAGATCATTCTGGGCTATAAACATGTTTTATGATGTTTGTACAAGGTAATTTTGCAGGAATTTTTGATCTAGTGTGATGCAAAATGACTAAGTATTTATACTAATGATTATATGTACAAAACAACCAATTATTGGGTCTGCATTGGTTTGTTGATGAAGTGTGTAAAGTTAGTCTATTGAGCTTCATTGGGATTGTATTTCATGCATATGATAGATGTAATTGTAATAGTTCAATCGAGGCTATGAGCCACAAACTTTATTCTATCTATTTTCTTCTTTCAGTGGGTAGTGAGTCCAGTTGGATAGCAAGTCCAGCTGAAGTGGGCACTTCTGTAATATACTATAGCTAGTTATAATATATTGTGAGCTAATCCTTATCATGATTTTTCTCATGTTGGGCTTTCCACGTAAAATTCTTGGTGTTCATGTGTTATGTGATGTTCATTGGATGTTTCATACTTTCTTTCATTACTACAACTAAATATGCTATGTAAGTTGGATGTTTAAATGTTTAAAAGGTTTGAAAGAATACTAATTCACCCCCCCTCTTAGTATTTTGGGTGTTCAACATTATGTTCACCTCACTCTAGCCATTGCAGCCTATATATTATATGTATGTGAAAAGTTCCTTTCTTCCTAGTGATTAATATTTTTACATGACATAACCATGTGGGTTCATTCGTGATTCTTCCCTAATATGTAAACTATATAAATCCTTATATGGCTTCAAGCAACCCTCTTTGGAATGGTATGACAAGATGGATTCATGGATTCTTTCTCTTGATTTCACCTAATGTTAGTCTAGCCCTAGTATATACTTTTTATGGTAAGATAATGATATTTTCTACTTTGTTTTCTATATCAATCACTTGACCATCAATGGGATTTATGCATCCCTCATTAGCTCCATATAGTATTTTTTACATAAAATATTCTCTATAAAAGGCTTAGGATTGAGATCACTCAAGCTATTTCTAGGATAATTATTTATAAATCTATATATTCTCTTGATCTTCTCTCATGCTTCTAGATGACTAATTGTAATTTTTCCCTAAATTATTTTTTATAATGAGTTAAATTTGAGACTCATTTTATAACTCTTGCTTTTGATGTTAGGGTATGTGTAGGATCATCATGGAAAAAAAAGGCCCTTAAGTGGTGAAAAATTTAGAAAAATATGAGTTAGGCAACTTGGCGTAAAAATTTGAATAAGTTATCTATATTATTTCAAAAATAT